>CAUYQV010047192.1:0-91665 GCA_963574575.1 Galagoides demidoff
GCTGGGGATTCGAACCCGCCACCTTAGGTGTACATGGCTGGCGCCTTAGCCGATTGAGCCACAGGCGCCAAGCCTATCATTGTCATCTTTAAAGATGAGGAGCTTATGGCCCAATCATGTTAATTAAGCAAATCATCAAAGTTATACAACTAATGGGTCAGAACTTAAGTCTGGGAAGGCAGGTTCTTAAATGTTACAGTTCACTACGTAGATGCGGAATTAAGTCCATGTGTTCTCTCTCCCACTCTCTCTCTGGGGAGGACTGAAGCTTGGACACAAAATAGATGGGTTTATAAAAGCAAGCACGGCTGATGAAATGGAGCTGGAGCTGAATCACCAACAATCACACTGGCGTTCACTGGAGTTCTGTTGCTTCTCTTCACCGCAGCCTATTGATCTCCGCTGGAGAAGTCACCGCAACCTGGCCCAATATGCCACCCCTCCATCAGGGTAATTTATAAACCTGTTGAGAGAGGCCGTGAAACTGATGAACCCAGCTGGCGGGTGGAGCAGGCCCGTGATTGATTCACTCCCACTTCTCCTGCTCGGCCATTTCACCCTGATCAGGCCACGCAGAGCCTCGTGCACCATATTCATCCATCACCTAGTAAATATCATCAACGCTGTAGACCACAGGCCCCATCTTTCGTATTTTGTTTTCTGTTTACTGAGATCCTGAAAGCTCGCTGAGGCTTAGCTTGGCCCCTCCTTTGCAAGCAGCCTCACCTTGGCCATATCTATGAAAGATGGGTCCAGGGGAGACACTGGTGAGCCTTCAAAATCTAACCCACGAAGCTTTCTCAGCTAAACCTTTCTAACTAGGACATGGGGAGGGGCCAGCACCGGAGTCCCGCATCTACTAACGTTTGTCATGCAGGCAAGTTTAAGATTTTTAAACTTCTTCCTCTAGAGTAGCCGTCAGAAAAATGCTCCGTGTGCCTTGAAATACAGTGGAGTATCTTTCTGTGTTCCCTGGAACAGGCTTTCCATGTCACTTATAAACAGCTACAAAATGCTGTCAGGAAGCCAGCGGAAGTTTTGCAGGGAGAGAACTCTGCACATTGTCACAGAATTGTACAGAAAACATGTAAAAAGAGTGAAAAGGGAGAGCGTAAAGAGAGCATGATGTTTCATCCATAAATCATAACCAGATTGGTGTTTCAGCCTTACCCACTCTGAAAGCCAGAAGTTAATCTTACCTTGAGCGAGACTTCACAAACCACCTGCTTGCAGATCGCTGCCCCAGGGTCTGCTTCCCGGCGACCTGGCCGGCAGCACTTAGGGGTCTGCAAAGCTGGAGGTTAACGAAGACGTTGAAGGTACCAGAACTAATTACAGCAATAACGGAGTGTTTTCTAAAACTCAACGAAGAACAAAATAAGAACTGATTACCACGAAACAAGAATGGTCTAGTTAAGGAGATAATAATTCTCCAAAGTGATTCATTAACTATTGCAGGCACTGACCAAGAGTTGTGGGATCCCATCCCCAGTCTGTGTCTGGACCTGTCCACCTGAGACTGGCTCAAGGGACAGTCACAGGCTGTCTTTCTTCTCATGTTCACCAGATGTCAGGGATGATGTCCTGATAGAAAAACAGAAAAGGCAGGAAAAGGAAATAGAGGAAATTTAATAGAGGGAAGGGGTAGGGAGTGATAAGAGACACCTTGCTGAGAAAAGGAATAAAAGACAGCCACGTGACATGAGGGTCACCTGGAAAACATTCACCCCATACTTTCCTGGCCAGGAAGCCAGGTTGGCTTTACAAAAAGGAACTAAAACTGAATAAGCATTTACTCTCGGTCCTATGAGAAGCCACTTGGCATCACTAAAAGTTACTATCCCGCTCCTGTGTGTAGAGGCTGTCCCCTCGGGCCTTTGAGTATGCCACCTCTTTGAATGACATTTGACTGTCCTTTCTCAATACTGGATTTCATACATTTTCAAGCAGATGTCCCATTGATTCCATTCTTCTGGTTAGCTCAATGGTGCAAGAATAGAAAAAGGTACAGCAAAACACAGTGCTCTCCTCCAGAGAGGGGGGAGCCTTTGATACTAACGAAGGGGGTAAGAAGAGAGAGAGAAAGATAAATCAGTGCATGCTCTGGAAAGAACACACCGAGCCAGAAGCCATTGCTACTGAGATTCTGGTCCACGTATAGATCAGAATTGAAGGACAAAGAAATAATTGTTACATCTGCTTAGAAAATCTCAATTGGCAAATGTTTGCTTCTCCTAAGAGGTGTCAGTGACGCAGCTGTGGCCTTGGGAAATAAGTCCTCCCTCCTTCCTCCGGGTTTCCAGTTCTGAACAGTCCAGGCTGCTCAGCCAGTGAAAAAACAGCCTCCTTGGTTGGGCTGCCAGATAGGTCTCAGTTTCTTTTGGTGTCTGCCTTCCCAGCCAGGCCTTTCATTACACTTGAACCAGAGGAGCCTCTTGGAGATAGAACTTGAGTTAAGAAATCATTTTCTGGCTCGGCACCTGTGGCTCAAGTGGCTAAGGCGCCAGCCACATACACCTAAGGTGGTGGGTTCGAATCCAGCCCTAGCCCGCCAAACAACAATGATGGCTGCAACCAAAAAAAATAGCCAGGCATTGTGTCAAGCGCCTGTGGTCTCAGCTACTTGGGAGGCAGAGGCAGGAGACTCGCTTTAGCCCAGGAGTTGGTGGTTGCTGTGAGTTGTGATGCCATGGCACTCTACCCAGTGGGACAGCTTGAGGCTCTGTCTCAAAAAAAAAAAAAAAAATCATTTTCTGGGTGGCACCTGTGGCTCAAAGGAGTAGGGTGCCAGCCCCATATGCCAGAGGTGGTGAGTTCAAACCCAGCCGTGGCCAAAAACTGGAAAAAAAAAGAAAGAAATCATTTTCCTGTGGCTTTCAATGTAGCATCTGACTATCCATGTTACATGTGCTGCCAAGGTCCCTGTCATTTGTGTCACTCAGATCTCGGCATTTACAAATCATATGTACATGATATTCTCTGCCGTTAAAATTAAGCTTAATATGTTACTTAGAAGTGCAATCTATTCTATTTCCCAAATGCACTTTCCTCCTCAATTTAATTCCTAAAATTTACCTGACAGGCACCCAGCAGTCTGGGGATGGTGCAGGAAGTAAGATCCAGCATAATTACAGAGAAAATCACCAAATCCTGCCCGGCATCCCCTTTCCCAAGTCTCAGGCTCAGGCTCCTCCTTACCTTGGACTGCGACCCAGCAGTAGTTAAGAATTAGTTGCCAAAAAATCAGAGGTAAATAATGTGGAATTCGCCACATTTCTCTCCAGGGCGAGTTCACTTGGAGTCCCATGGTTTTTACCTGTGCTATATACCTAATTCATACCACCTAGGTGCCTCCGTTTCTCCAAATGTCAAGCGAAGGTAGTATAAAAATTGGGTAAATTAAATTAGGGAATAGCTCCTGCATGCTTAGGGAAAAGTTTACTATTATTATTACTGAGATGAGCACGTCTTTAGCACAGTACATCAAAACATTAGTTCCGTGACCCACCCAGACTTTTCTTCAAAACGCTAGTCTTTATGTAAATATCGTGGCTGCCTTCTATGGAGGAGAAAACACGTTCCTGCAAAGGGAATAGAGACAGCCTTAGCAAGGGGGATGCAGCGTTCCTGCAAAGGGAGTGGAGACAGACTTAGCAAGGGGGACACAGCCCAGCCAGCACGAGGCGGCCACAGATGGCAAGACAAGGTGGGTGCACGGAAACCTCACAGACCCTGGGTCAGCCTGAAGCTGCAGAACAGTCACCATGACCCCAGCTGTGCACTGTAGGGTCCAGCGGAGAGGTGGGGGGTCAGTATGCCCCCACGTGTTTATTCAAGAGAAAAGTGAAATCAGCTATTTGTTTCTACATCTCAGACCTACCCAGGTGGAGTGTGGCTTTTCTCCTCCTGACTGGGAGGTCTGTCCTGAAAACACTCCAAAGATGCCTGTCCTGGGACAGAGTCACCGTCCCACGGGATGACCTTCCTATGGGCAGAGTTCTTCTGGGGAAGAGGCCAGATGTAATAAGAACTTATTGCCAAACTTACTCTGGCAGGTATCAGGAATCTTCAGAACTGTGTGGCTTCTCTGAGCAATATAGCAACCCAGCCACAGAGATCTTAGCTGCGCTTACCACGCTGTTCCTCACTCTCCACGTCTAGCTCAGTTCTGTCACCAGGGTCACGCTCTTGATAATATTCTTTGCTGCCTTGCTTCTGCTGATGTGTCTACTAAATGGAACAGTTAATTCAATAAATCCCACTTCATTTCTGTTGGCCAGGATTTTCCCTGTTGTGGTGGCTTCCCTCTTGTTACGAGAATCGCTGTCATTCATGTTTATCATATCACTAATAGTGCCCTAGCTCATGGCAGAAAGCATCACAGTTACGTGCTTGCTGAAAAGTCATCTTATCACAGCCTGCCCGCATCTCCTAACAGCAAATCCTGGCAGGAAACTATAAAAAGAGCAGAGACAGGTTACCGCGTCACCCATCACCTTTTGTACTTAATGTGTCAGGAAAGAACATTTACTGAGAACCACAGGGTGGAGTGACAAGGACAGAGGATGTATGGGCTTGCTCTGAGACCCCTCACGTACCTCCAAACTCAGCAACCAGGCTAGCAGCTAAGTGACTGGGGAGTTGGAACTCTGAAAGCCCAGGGGCCAAGAAGGATTGCTCTACCACAAATGAAAAGGCAACAGCAATAACAAAAACATCAAAGCACAAGACTAAATCTTCAGAGGTCTGGAAGAAGTTTGGGATGAAATGAATGGTATCTTAGGAGCTTTGAGAAGGGTGACAGGTATCTGCTGTTCTGAGAATCAGAGCCAAACAAAACCTTCAGAAAGTTCAAATATAATACTCATGTCCAGAGCCGCTGGGATGCTCCATGGGGTGGGACGGACAGGGGGCTGCCAGGGGACCTTAGAGTAGAAACTAATTTGCAGGCAATGATAAATAAATATGTGTTGGGTGGCTCTGCTCTGGTGAGCCCAGGGATGGGGAGAGAGATTCAGTTTATTTGTCCTAATTGCCATTTGAATAACTCCCCGTGTGGCCCGTCAGTCTTTATTCTGTGGGAAGTTGTCAGTGCAACTCTTGGCTGGGCAGGTTTGTTATCAGCAAGTGGTTTACAGCCCCTGGGCTGTGCATTAATTAAAACGGCTTTGTGCCGGCCTCGTTCATTAGCACGCCACTTCCTTAATCACTGCCTCTTCAGCCACCAGGACAATCTATAAATCTCCTTGAATATGAAATAATGAAGTGGAATGGTTCAATTTATTACAATGTAATAAGTCAGGATAATGGGGGGTGGACAGGGCAGCACCAGAGCGGGTCGCCTGCCTCCAAGCTCTCCCTCCTCATTACTTGAGGCACTGGGACCCTCCTGTGCCCTTTGCTTTCTCTTCCAGACCACACAGACCCTGGGAGAAAGAAACCCCACAGAGGAACAGAATCACCCCCATAGGGTACAGGGCTGATGCCACCTCCATAAAGTTTAGGTCTGTAGAAGAGACCACCAGGGGGCTGGCAGGGACACCTTCCCTTCCTGTGATGAGGCTGCCCAGGCAGAAATCACCTGCCCATGGGGACACAGTAAGGAAGGACAGATTTCCAGCTCAGCTCTTCACAGAAGCTGAAACCCTCCGGTCCACACAGGGGCCCCATCCACCCTGCGTCCAAATCATCTTCAGAGCTTTTAAAAACGATTAGTTGTCTATTTTTTGAGACTTTGGGGGAAAAAAAAGAAGATGTTAACTGATGACTCCATACTGAACCTCAGAGTGAAAGCATTCTATGATAGACATGCTCTTATCTGACAAGGTGAATGTTACTTTTTTTTGCATTATTATTATTATTGCTCAATAGTTCATTGCAGCAATTGTCTGATTTCTTTTCTGAATGTATTTATCTTCGTTCTTTCTTTACAAGGTTTTTGTTTCTAGTCCTTATCTTAAACATTGTTATTATTATTAAATTCTAGGCCTTTTTAATTTTGTGAAGGCAAAAAGTGGAAACCAAATAAACATATGTATATGTATAGAGAAAATTTTTAAAAAAGGGGGGGGATGAACTCCAGTGGGTCACTAGGGGGAAGTCTGGGTATCAACAGGTATCAAAAGCTCCTTGGTTGAGTCTAATGTGCAGGCCCTTGAGAGCCACGGGTTCCAACCCGTAGTACTCCCTGGAGTGGCAGTTACTTCCCCGCTCCTCTCCTAGAGGCCTGGTTTGGTTGATTCATTTGGGGGTGCTCAATCCAAGAATCAATCTTTTTATCAAGCTCCCAGAAAGATTCCTAGGATAAGACACCTTTGGAAAGCACTGAACTGCCTCAACAAAAGCCCTGCCTTGCTATCTTGTCCCATTTCCTCCTAAGCCAATGAGGGTCATTCTTTCCCTCACTGCAAGACATGTGGTGGGTGCCATTTATGTGACTGACACACTTCCACAGGCAAAGCAGATTTTTTTCCTAAGGCTGTGATAAATATAATAAACTACATGACTGTGTAATTTTCTGCAGGCTAACTTCAAACTTCTGCCTTCTTTCATTCAGTGATTCTTAACCCATGTGCCCATAGAGCTGTCTCAAGTGGCACTAGTGGCTTATAAAGGTGGACATTCCAGGTTCTGTCCATTCTTCCCTTACTCCCCATCTCTGGGGATGGCCTATGACCAGAAACTAGAAGCACAGCCCACCTCTTGGATAAAATCAATGATGCTTTAGACCAGAGCCCTGTGCCAAAAGGCGTGGACTGAGCGCCAGCCCTGGGAGGCAGACCTATAAGGATTTACTCACGCCAGAAGTTCCCCCATGCCTTCCGGGAACGATGGCTTGGGTTTCACATTTCTGTCAAGAAACAACCCACAGCCGATGCTAAGAAGTGGTCAGCTCTGATTTGAAGAAGAGCCAGCTGCGTCACGGCAGCTGCCCAGATGCAGGTGTTTGCTGCCTGTGCTGCTAAGCACTTTCACCCCTCGGCTTCCAGACGTGTTCAGCGGCCAACAGATGCCGAGCTCTGGTGTCCCGGCTCCCTCGACATACTCTGTAAAGAAGGGGGGCAGCTCTGCAGCTCCGCAGACAGGTGCGCTCCACCTGGCCTCTCCAACCTATGCCTGGTGGACAAGAGTCTTATACTAATTTGGGGCCCAGATTAATTCATTCAGGCATTTCTAGGTAACCTCTTCAGAAATATCCCAGCTACATATGCTACCCCGACACAGCGCTTTCAACAAGCTTTTGCTCCTTTCTCCTTATTTCATCAGTCTGTTCTGTTACAACCTCTTCAGTTATACCCTTTACTTTCCAACATCTTAAGCTAGTTTCTGTAATGGAAAAAGTAAAACTGGGATGAAATCCTCAAAGTACTCCAAGCGGTAATTGTTTTGTCTTTGTAATAGTTTGACAAATGAATCTAGGTTTTCTATTTAAAAAAAAAAAAAAGACTCTTGTCCATCTTCTGGAAAGACAAGGGCAGGAAGGTCCCAGGAACCAGCACAGTCCTCCTCAGGCCTCTAGTAAGCAGGTGTGCAGCATGCTGGGGGGCTTGGGCCTGGGCAGCACAGACCATGATAAGCCTTCCCTTGATGGCATTTACCTGTTAGAGAGAGACACTTCCAGGAGTTGTAAGCCTGGGACTGCACATGTGGCTCTAACCAACTCGGGATCTAAATGCCATTCAACCAGGAAAATGCAAGAACAAGGTCTATAGCAAATAGCACTGCTGATTGCCATGAGGGCTATCAGTCAGCCCACCCCACATGCTCTCTCTTTTTTCCCTCCATTTTACCAGATAACACAGTGTAGACTGACTGTCCTTATTCTCTCAATATTCATAGGTTGAAGCCTTAACCCCCAATATGACAGTATTCACTTTGGGAAGTCATCAGGTCATGAGAGTGGAGCCCTCACAAATGGAATTAGTGCCCTTATCAGAAGAGACAGGAGACAGTCGCATGTTCCTCTCTCTTTACCTTTCTTTCTCCTTCTTTGCACTCTTCTCTCTCTCTCTCTCTCTCTCTTCCCCTCCCTCCATCTCTCTGCCATGTGAGGACACAGGGAGAACACAGCCATCTGCAAACCCGGAAGCAGGCCCTCATGAGACACCAGATCTGCCAACGCCTTGATCTTGGACTTCCCAGCTTCCAGAACTGTGAGAAATAAATGTCTGTTGTTTAAACCACCCAGTTTATGGTAATTTGTTAGAGCAGCTCTAGTTAAGAGATAGCACTTATCACCTCATCTGCTCTTACATTTACGGATTTATTGAGTTTTGTTTTCTATTATCGCTTTTCCTGTTGCTAGCAAATAAGCTCCACCAGGGCAGAGATCAGAGTTTGTTTTGTTGACTGATATATCGCAATTGCTTCCAGCAGTGCCTGGCACATAGTAGGTGCTCCATAAATACTCGGAGAGTGACAGGAAGCACAGGAGGGAATGGACAGTGGGAAGATGAGTCACCCATCTTCTTTCTTCTTTTCCCCATCTCCTTCCTTCCCTTGGAAGAAGGGAGACACACAAGCGAGGGAAAGTGTGTGCACTTCTCACTCCTCTGCCTGTTCCAGGTATTCAGAGGGCTTTGGACTGTCTTTAGTTGTTCTGTTTTTGTTCTAAACTTTGAATTTCTTAAATTTTAATACAATTCAAATCAGCATGTCTGGGTCACTTCGGTTTCTTCACTGCCAAGTCAGGAGGCAGGGACTGCTTTAGTCTCTCTGACTTGTCTCTGTCTGTGATGACCAAGGTATAAAGCTATCTGCTGCACTGAACTTTAAACTTCACATTGTCCTTATTTTTCTTGATCTTAGCAGATTCAGCATTCTTCCATGCGGCTGTGAGCAGAAAGTCCTTGATTTCCCCAATGTTTTGAGGCACAGTGACCAGGCACACAGGGAGAGGGCAAAGACCCTCACTCCTCTACCCTAGAGAGACCTGGACTATCTCTATGATGTATAAACTGAGAATCCATAAGGTCATCCTGCCAGCCAACCTCAGGTAACATCCACCACTCTCTTTGGTAAAGACTTTATCACTTACATTCCTTGGTGGCTAAGGACATTGAGCCATCAGACTTCCAATGAAATATTGGAAATAGTGGTTGTTCTTACTTAACCAGGTGACAAATAACTGTTTAATAAATCACAAATGATAAAATATTGCAGAAAAAACCAATGTCAATTTTAATACTTTAAAATGATTGAGTAGCATGCCCCCGCTCTGTTTGCAGTGTCTGTCATTTCCCTTGTTCCCTCTGTGAATGAGGAGGAAATTGACAAGGTCAGTGAAGGGACAGAGGAGGCTGGCGTGATGGGTGTGATGTGATGAGTGATGTCAGCACAAGCAGAATCAGTAGAGAAAGGACAGCACTGCTCTGGGTCATGGAGATGGCTCCAGATTATTTCTATGTATTCCTGATTGCCTTCCACCTTTCCAGAAGATACCAGAAGATCACAAAGCCTTCTATGATGGCCTTTCTCATGCCCCATCCTCCCTTCTAGGAAAACCACTCATTGTGTTGATCCCCCTAGTGACCCAGGAGACAAGGCCATTGGCAGTAGTGGGATGGATAGATGGATGGATCCAGTTGCTGGTTTATAGCTCCTTTCCTCACTTGGCCTTGCTGCTCCCCTATGGACTCTGCCCTCCAGCCCAGGGAACAGCCATCCTCAGGAGAGCATGAGGCCCAGGGCAACCCATCCTGGGTAGTGGAGGGCTCACCCAAAATAACTGCAGTTATTAAGAGGACACCCCACTCCTAGCAGCTTTCATTTAAAGATAGGAATTTCAAAATCAAATCAGAAAGACACTCAGAAAGGGGAGAGAACAGCTCCTTTGTACATCCCCCATGCACCCACTGAAGCCAAAAGTGGTGATGGTGTTTCCTAATCTTCCTAAACAGGAAGGAGCGTGCCAGGGGCTGGAATCACACAGGTGCTCCATACATGATCATGGAGTGAATGTGAATGCTGCAAATGCTTTCTCTGGCACTTAGGGAACAAGAGGCTGGGACCCTGGAGCTACCCACTCCAGCACCACATGTCTGGCATGAGCTGTGTGGCTTGGAGAAGGCACATGTCCTCTTGTGCCTCCATTTCTTCGGCTGGAAAATGGTAAATCATCACAGGACCTCCCTTATGGGATGGCTCTGAAGATGGAAGAGTAAAAGGCAGAGTGCTCAGAGGCGCCTGGCAGGCAGGCAGTGCTGGGCTAGCAGCAGTCTCACCAGCATCTTATTTGGAGTCAGTGGGCCATGGGTTCAAGTCCTGCTCGGCCCTTTGCCAGCTCTGTCTCTAGCCTCTGAGTGATGAGATTATTTAGGCTCCCAGTCTGTGAATGGAGTGATTACAACAAATCCAAAAGCAGCTGAGAGGAAGAGTCAATGATGACAGGATGCATACAAAATTCAGGGCCTGACACATCCTTAGAGTTCACAAACAGTACTAATACTAATTATGGTCAGTATTAATCATCAGAGCTAGCTGTCATAGCGACCCCTGTTTGGGGGGTAGACAACACAGTTTTAAAGAGCAGGTTGCCTCTTCCTGTTAGGTACAAACTTCCCAGCTGCCTCTTCTTCACAGGGATTTGTATGTTTGTGACCTGGATAACGTCACAGAACAGGATACACAAAGCAAGACCTGGTCTCCTGGAGGCCATCAGAATTTGGTCTGCCTCAAGCCTACATTTCCCTGAATTAACTACGAGAGGCAAATTGTCCAGGGTCCTTTCATTTCCCTCATATCCTGTTTCTAAAACATAAAGACTAGAGAGGCAGGATGTGGGTAAAATTCCTTTGCTCCCCTGACCCCCACAAAAGACAAAATAAATATATTGAGAAAAAAGGGGAAGACGCAGAGACAGGGACAGAGATGTGACAGGGAAGTAGGAAGAGGGAGAGTCAAGCAGAAGGCAGGGACACTCCACCCAGCAACAGGCTCGACTTCAGTTTGTAGAAAGACCTGCCAACCCAAGGGGTTGCTTTGTGAATACAGGTGTATTCACACTGAGAGCACAAAGCCAGCCACTTGTTCACAAACCTATTAGCTGGTAAACAGCGATATTCTGTAATTCCAGCTATTAAAAACAGCTTAAAGAGAAATCAAATCTTATTTAGCAGGGATTGCAGGGGTCTTCTTGGACTATTTTAAAGTTTCATATTCATCTAAGGAAACAGGCTCTAATTCTCCGATGTTGGCTGTTTTGGAGGCAATCCCATTTCCAAGCTTATTAAACATCCATTTAAAGGGACAAGGAGGGCTTGTGAATGTTCCTCCCCAGACAGCAGTGGGGCTATGAATGATTTCCTAAGTCAAGGGAAACCACAGGGACAGGTGGATCATTCCCTGAAATTTGCATATGAAACACGGTTGTCTCTGCTTTGCTACCAGTAAAAAATAAGCAAGCAGAATTCGGGAGAGGGTCTTTACACATCCTCAGTTCACAAGGTCAGGTTATGCACCCGCACAAAAGCAAGCTGGCTCGCAGTCACTGCGGTGTTGAAGAAGGTAGCTTTGCATGCCAGCCTATCAGCTGTCTTCATCATGGCCATGTTCCCTCCCAAGACCCCATGAACTCTCAGAGGCTCCTTTTGCGGGAACACTAGTCTGAAGTTAAGAAAGCCAAGTTCTTTTACAATAGGGTGACCAGATTTTAACATTGGTAAAGCAGGACAACTTGGCCAGGTGGCGGGGCAGGGGTGGGGTAGGGGCAGGGCAGGGCCTGACAACAATGCAAACTTTGATAAGCAGTTCTTGATAATCACTTCTCAACAATTATTTGTTATTATTACAGCTTAACATTATAAAATTAACAAAAATAATATAAAACTCATATTCTGGCGAAACAGCCACACGGCAGCCAAAAACCGTATATTCCCTTCCTGTTCTCCTGCCCATTTGTGCATTCTTTCAAAAAATCGGGACTGTTTTAAAACGCCACGGGACATGGGACAAATTGTTCAAAAGCAGGACGTTTGGTCACCCTATTTTACAAGCTATCAAATATATGGGTGTGTTAAATCTTAAGTATCAAAGTTCAGAAGAGCCAGCTACCATTTGCTTACCTAATTCTCAATATATGTCTGCATAGTAGCTAAGAACTAAATAGACCTAGAAGTAAAAACATAACCTTGAAGGTCAGTCATCTGGCAGAGGAGAAATCAAATCAGGTCTCCACGCTCCCAATTTGATGGTCCACAACCAGATCAAATTACTTGTCTTCCTTCCCTTGGAAGTACAATTCTTCATCTCCAAATCCTTAGACTTCTCACAATACCTCTCCTGAACATAGCTGGGCAGGCTTTAGCCTAATTATCCTCTGCAACTACTGGTGAAGAGCAGATTTTTATTCTGTATTTTTATTGATCAGCGACCCAACGTATTAGATCTTTTTAGGAACGATGCTGTTTGAATCCTTCCAAAATA
Organism: Galagoides demidoff; assembly: GCA_963574575.1. NCBI lineage: Eukaryota > Metazoa > Chordata > Mammalia > Primates > Galagidae > Galagoides > Galagoides demidoff. The sequence goes on from CAUYQV010047192.1 coordinate 12,424, forward strand.
GAATGCATACATCCCTATTCCCAAGCTGTATGAGAATTGCAATGCTAATGTGGGTCCCTGAAAATTACAAGCAATGGGTCATTCTTTAGGTCTAAGACTCAATACACCCAAGCAAAAATGTCCCCTACATTCCCTTTAATTACCATTCACTTCCTGTATACCTCCTTTTTCATCGCTGCTGATTACAGATACATCCATGTCTGAATAATATCTTCCCACTTTATAATCAGACAACTACCACTTACTCTGATAACCTGAGACACTCTGCGTATGATTTTGCCTGCAGAACGCTCAGTCTGCGATTGGTCTCTTTCCGAAGGTAGGCGAATTACCATATCCTCGGAGGCAGAAAGCCGACTGGAACAACATACTAAGAAGATGCCCTGCCCCAGGTGATATTCCGAGGATAGCTCTAAAATAAATACTTGCTGTTGAAAGTTCCCATCCGGATGCCGCCGTGGAGGGAGGTGCTGCATTCTCCCACCCCAAAGCCCGAGCGTCTCAGCCTCAGACTCACAAGTCTTCTACAGCAAGCCAGCCTCCTAAAGGGATCTATTTGCATGACAAGAATCATTATTTCTTGACTTTGTAATATCCTATGACCCTCTGGTTTAAAATTGCCCCACCTAAAAATTCACTGGATTCAAACAGAAGCTTTGTTAGAGAACAATTCTTAGTGTCCCTCGTTTACAGATGAGGACAAAGAGACCCAAGACCCAGCCCTGTCACAGCAGAGGAAACCAGGCCCTCTGGGATGGAACCTGAGTTCGTGTAATGGGTGTGAGGTCATGACGCAGAGAGGGCGCAAGTCCCGGAAGCAGGCCTACCACCTGCCAGAGATTAGGGTTCTAGCACCAAATCCACCACCTCACAGTCACCATGGATATGGAATCTAAATTCTCCAGGGTGGTGTTCTCAAGTCGGCTGTAAATTGGAGTTGCGTGGGGAGCTTTGGCAAAACTGGTGCCTGGGCCCACCCCCAGCATTCTGTATAACTGGTCTGGGTGGCAGGAGTTTTTAAGGCTCTTCCAAGTGATATTTCATGCACACACAGTTGAGAAGCTACTTCTCTAAGGCCTCAGTTTCTCCTCCAGTGAAAGGAGAGTGGCAATATGCATCTCCTAATATTATAGTCCTGCTAGCAAAATATAAGCTAGGCTATATGAAAAAAAAAAAATACTGCGTCAGGAAATGATCTATGCATTTAAATGCATCAAAGGGGAGAGTAGGAGTATTTCCAAAACTCCTACTTTCCAATATTCCAAACTACTCGAGATTGGCCTCCAAAATGGTTTTCTCTCTTTATAACTTGCCTGCAGGGGTCTAGGAGGGCTTTAGCATCCAGCGGATATCAACAAATGGGATAACTTTGAATAGAAAACTTTCCTCTAAGTTTCCTAGCAGAGTCAGAATTTGACATCCAGAAGACCAGTTTCCAGACATCACTATATAAACCGGATTCTTCCCAGGCCACATGCTCTGCTCGCTGGTTCACATGGCCTGCTGGACTCTGTGCTGGGTGCTGCAGTGGGTGGGAAGTTGGGCCATGCCTCTGTCTCCTGGTGCGTCATCCCAATTATCAGTGGTGTCATCAAGCAAAGGCTATAAATGCTAACAAGGACCCCAGAACTGAGTGACACTTAATTGTTTCTTTCATTCTTTCTTTCTTTCTTTTTCAAACAGAGTCTCACTCTGTGCCTGGGGTAGAGTGCCATAGTGTCATAGCTCACAGCTATCTCAGACTCCTGGGATCAAGCCATCCTCTTGCTCAGCCTTCCAAATAACTGGGACTACAGGCGCCTACCAGAATGCCCAGCTAATTTTTTTTTCTATTTTTAGTAAAATGTGTCTATGTATGGGGGTCTTACTCTTGCTCAGGCCCATCGCTCTTGAACTCCTGAGCTCAAGTAATCCACCTGCCTCAGCCTGCCAGAGGGCTAGGATTACAGGCATGAGCCACTGCTCTAGGAGAAACACTTAATTTTCCCCAAAGTGTTTACTTCACAGTAGAGGAGGCGTTTGGCCTAAGCCTTGAAAAAAAGAGTACAAGTGTGCTATAGAGACTGGGTTATGTCAAAGACAGAGTGTTCAGACACTAGTGTATTCAGTAGAGGGTGAGAATTCTGACTGCTGTGCCAGGGCACCTGGACTTCTTATTCCCATTTTACATTTAAGAAAACTGATGCTCAGTTGAGCACCTTGACCGTGACAAGGTCAAGGTCATATAACAGTAGAGAGTTAAATATGGCTTTTTGAGCAAGGACGTAGCATTATTGTATTTTTCTTTAGAAAGTTAATTCAGAGAACAGCCAGAAGAAGAACTGAAGGCAGGAGCCCAGATGTACGGAAGCACAGGGAGTGATGATATAAGGCCCGAATTAAGGTATTGGCCAGGAGGGTGAGGGGAGAGACCTCAGGAGTGTTCGACGATGAGGGTGTGAGAGAGAGAAGAGGACTCCTGGCTTACTGCACAAACACATCTTGCAATGCTGTACCTGAGCCGAGGCCCTGAGGACCCAAAGCCTGCACGTTGGTGATTCTGCACTTTCACCCATCCCGTGTGCTTGACCACCGGTGCTTCCTAAACTCTGAGATTGATGCAAGTTGGTAATCACTTGAAAATTTCCAATTAAATGCAAAAAAAGAAAAAAACAAGTAAATCTATTCTTTCTTTTGACTGCTCTATTGATTAAAATGAATGTCTGTGCTGGGCCCACTGAACCATGAAAAGCAATCTGTCTTAGATGGGTAACAGATCGTTAGAAAATCATTGGGTTGAAGGAAAGAGTCAAGAAAAAAAAAAAACTTGCACAGATTCACGTGTGGGGGTGTCAGTGTGCCTATCTGAGCTACATGGCTGCGTATAGATGTGTGCATTTCTATATATAGGGGACATATGCCACATACTTCAATCAGCAATCATGAGCCAAAGGCACAGGCAGGATTCCTGACAGAGTGGCACCCGTGATGGCTCCTCAGCCTCTGAGTGATCCCACACGGGGTACACGTAGGCGGGGACAGGGGAGTGAGGGGCTATTCAGATAATAAATTCAGCTCTCAAGCAGCTCCTGTCTGATGTGTGAGTTTGACAGAACCTACAACATTGTACTTCAAGACCATTCTCTGGGAAATTTGGAAAAACAAGTGGCATTAATATGTATGCTTCTAATTTCATCAAAATGTTAGTTTGTGAGAGCTATTCTACATACAAGAAACCTTTGCTTAAGAAAAAAGGAAAATAAGAAAGAATGAACTCGCTGCAATTCCCTGTCCCCAAACAAAATAAGCTATGGCCAATTTTGCAAGGTACACTGCTCCCGAGTTTAAGTCCTAATTAACCCATCTATAGAAGACAATTCTGAAATGATGTGTTTGTCCCCCACAAAATCCCCTTCCATGGGGCAAGTGTGGGGGGGAAATGGGAGCCTTCCATCAAGAGAGACAAGTAAAAATGAAGCGGGAAGGGCTCTCGTCCCTGCCTAGGACAGTTTTCTCGGCCAAGGGTTCACCAGCTAAGGTACCCAGATTTGCGCTAATACTCTCCCCCCAGCCCCTGGCCTGTCTTGAACAACATCTACACTCCCTTCTTCTCTCTGGTGCAACCATTCTCCATCCCAGCCTTATCTGTCTTTCCTTCCCAGGGGCCCTCACTCTCCCACCAGCATGGAGGATGCCTGGTTTCAGAACACTATTTTGGTTCATGCATTTGCTGGAATGGGGGAGCCCATCACCTCAGACCACAAGCGGAGAGGGGAGCTTGAACACAGCACTCTCTGTCTTCCAGCTCCAGGTCTGAGGAAACGAAGACTCTAGTAGAAAAGGACTTCCAGTACGCTCTACCATGTCCCTTCAGGGATCTCCTCTTTTCTTGCTAGCTCAAGCACATTGCTTAAACTTTCTGGGCTTCAGCTCTCTTATCTATAAATGGGATTAATAATTACTGTGATAGGAGCAGTCAATAACACAAATTGATTTATCCTATCGATGAAGTTAAAGGGCTTCTGAAAATCTGAAAGCAAGTTTTGATTTGCCGTTGGTTAGCATCTGAGAGCTGGTTGTTTTCCCACCTTCAGAAGCGTCTGGTAAGGCCTCGTTGACTAAATGCATATAAAATTCTTGGAAAAAAAACTTGATGCAAAAGAAGTATTGCTATTCATTTTCTTTGTCCGGGTGCTAAAGTGTAATGCTAGAAAATGAATTTCTCGCAAAGAATAAGAAAGATCCTCTCACCACCGATATCACTAAATACTCAGAATTAAATACTAAATCAGGAACACAAGACAGAGATACAGCAAGGAAGAAAAGGGACTTCCTAAAAAAGTCTCGAGAATGAAAATAGGCAATGTCTCAACTGCAATGGAAAAGGAGACCGAGTGATTTTAAAGATTCTTTTAAAGTTCCCTTTATGCCAGGAGTCCCTGTGCCTCCTGTTTTGGGGGCACTCTGCTGGTGCTGGGCCTACAGACAGGGACCCCACCGTGGACAAGCAGGCCAGGGAAGGTGACACCAAAGCTTGAATGGTCCTTAACACAGAATAGGCACCCAACAAGTGAAAGGAAGGACTTGAGAATGAGTGAATAAATGAAATCTATGAAAATAACACACACCTATCACTCGCATAGGAAATGCTTTTGAGAATAACTCTGCTAAGGTGGGAAGTCCATTACCCTTTTGAGCTCACTTAACCTTTTATTTCAATGCACATAAATAATTATTTAATCCTCATCAGTAGGTATAAAGCAGGTACAACAATTATTAGGCATTTCTGATAGGCCCGTAGAATAGTCTAGTTGCCAGAAAGTTTTATTACATCCCACTCTGGAGTGTTTGCTCTATTTTTGTTATCTTTCCTTTCTTTGTAAATTTAAGGGATTTTAATAGACAAAATTTGATTTAAAAAACATCAGTGACCCCTATCATTTTCTAGAAAATAGGATAAAACCTACAGAGTCTGTGAAAATATATTAAATGGTACATTTATAAAGAGTTAATTTGATGCCTCTTTTAATTTTTTCCAATCAAGATGTGCCGTCCTCCGGTTTAAATAGCTGTCAATAGCACCTGCAAACAGATTTATCCCTTGATGAAGCGAAAGATTTTCTGAAAATCTGGAAACAGTTTCTGAACCCCTGTTGTTGTTATTTAGCCTCTGGGACTTGTGAGTTGTTTTTCGCACTATTTTTTTTCATCTTAGAATTCTAGTCTGGAGAACACCTTGCCTTTTCCTTAAACATACGACTATAGGAAATGCAATAGAAGTAGCTTATCATGCACTCAGGTTGGGCAAAGTTTTATCATAATGAAGCTAAATGAAATTCCCAAATTGCTCTGGGGGAGAGGAACGCCTTGATATTCCACTTGTGGGAAAGTATCTCTGTGCCAAAAATAAAGTTACGTCAATTTCAGTACCGGAGAAATCAGTTTCTGCTTTACAGCAGCGGCGGAATCATTAAGTAACACGGAGGCTTCCAGGTTGCATGCGAGGCAGCCGCGCTGGATGGTCTTTAATGGGGGTTGGTGGGAGCGCAGAGGAGGCTCATTCCTAAACTCCTTGAATACCTCGTCCCAGTCCTGGGTGTGTATCTGCGCATGCGTGCACCCACACATGCACCCACACATGCGTGTTAACCTCAGCAACAGAGAACTGGCTCAATCCTAAGTCTTATTCATGGACACACCACATCACTGGTTCATGCACAACCCCATTTGTGTGCCATTTCCTTCTCTTCCACCAGCAACCATTGGAACATCTTTGAGACAGAGGAGGGGTAGGGAAAGGAAAGAAGCAGACATATATAGATAGATGTGTGTATACACACACACACATGTATTTCTTTACTGATATGGGTGTATGTTCTTGTAAAACATGCCATTTGTTTACATGTATTTTACTTTACCCAGATTGTACTGTGCTACAGACCTCACTTTCTACACTAAACACGGTGGTTTTGAGATCTAGCCACGCTGTGCTGGGTAGATACGTTCTGTTGCTTTTAAATGCGTCATTGTCATTCATAGTGTGAGTCCCCGTGCTTTATTTATCCGTTCCTCCATCGACATACATCTCTCCACAACCACGAACAATGCTATGAAGAACATCCTCGTATGTGTGCCTGCACCGGCCTGGAAAAATCTTTCTGGGTTACATACCCAGGAGGGACCTGCTTGATCGTGGGATATGTGTAAACTTAACGTAAGCCAGGACTGTGAGATTGCTCTGCAGAAGGGTGGCCTCCTGTCTGTGCTCCCCCAAGGAGGATTTCTGCAACCTCACACCCTCCCTGACCTATCACCCTGCTTCTTAACCAATGCCAATTATATAGGAGCATCTCAAATAATTTCTGGCATCTCTTTGTATCGCTTATTAGTTTTAATTTGGTTTCTTCCTAGACAAAATCGCTACTCCTATCTCATTTTTCTTTGGGGGTTCTTGTCTTTCTCTTGCTGAGTTGCAAACATTTCTAGGTATTACTTTCCAGAATATCATCATACGTATCTCTTAATCTGTTCCTGCAGATTTTATCTACAGTATCTTGTTGAACACACAGCTTTAATCTTGCTGTAATCAAATTTTACCTTTATGTATTTTTTGTACTTTAGGTATTTTAAAAAGTCTTCCCAGCTCGGGGTTACAAAGATTCCCCTAGTATTATTTCCTACTAACTTTAAAGCTTCTTTACCTTTCAGATTCTGTAATTAATCTGGGGTCCGCCTTTGTATATGGTTTCAGCTAGGGACCCAATCTTATTTTTCTTCATGTAGTAAGCCATCTCCCCAGTCACATATATTAAAGAGAAAGTTTCTTCACAACTGTTTTTAGAGCTACCTGTAAAATTTATGAAATCAATTTGGTTCTATCTTTAAGATTCTATTTTGCTCCAGTGGTCTATTTCTCTGTCCGTAAGTCCACATGTCTTAATTACTATGACCTTAACACATCTTAACACAGGAGAGCAATTAAATTCTTTTCTAAAATATACTTACCTATATACACAGACATTTTTTCCTCTCAAATTTTAGAATAAGTTTATCGAATTCTTTAAAAAATTTCAGCTAGTACTTTGATTGAAAATGTGCTAAATTTGCAGGTTAATCTAGGAATATTGACAACCTTATTATGATAAATTATACTATTCAGAGTATGAAATGATTCAACCTATTATACATTTGGATTATTTCTACATATCCATAATAGATTTTTATATTTTTTCCATAATAAATGCATAGTGTGTTCTTGGCTAATTATCACATACATTATTTTTGTTTGGGCTGTTACAGGTAGCATCTTAGATTTTAAAAATATTCAAATGGGTTACTCCTAGTATACAGAACACTTCACTTGCCTCTGCTTTGAGTTATAATGTTTTCATTCTATCAGGTTTTCTTTATATAGGATCATCATATCTCCCAATACAATTTCTGATAACCCAATCATTTTCCTTTTGATTTTTTGGCTCATATTTATTCTTTTTAAAAAAGAATTTTTTAAAATTAAATGATAGCTGTATATAAAAAAGAATTTTAAACTATGTGCTTCAACTCATGCTAATTTGGGGTCAGTTTAACTCAACATTTGTTATCTCCCCAAGATTCGATTGGTACCTTCTCCTTTGGGGACATCTCAACAGCCCCATTCATTTGGGAGAGTCCTGTAAAATTTCCAGAGATTTGACTAAAATACCAATTTCATTCTGGGATAATGAGATAAAAGCAGTTAAAAAAACATTTGTTACAGGAATATTGGAACTTTTTGTTTTCCAAATCAAAGGGTAGAAATAAATTGGAACTTTTTTTTTCTAAATCAAAGGGTAGAAATAAATTTGGATATGACGTGGTCATTATAGCTATTTCCTGAATGCCTGCCTGAGGGGTGATCGTTGCATTCCGAATTATCTATGTATAGATAAATACTGTTTCTTCAATGAGCCACATCCTGTCTTCAAACCATTCTCTACATCTTATCTCATTTCATTTGGCAGACCTTCGTGGTGGGTGCTTTCCCCATTTCATAAGTGATGAACTGAGGCAGAAAGAGGTGGAACACTTTGCCAAAATTACTCTGACTCCAGAAGTCCAGCCCCAGAGTCTGTGTTCCCAGCCACACACCAGACCCTCTGGGTCCCCCGAGCACATTGGCAACCTCAGAAGGACAGTGTGGGCACTTTTAAGAGCAGTCAGTGGTCAGCTTGGTGTCATCACCTTTCTTAGCTGGTATTGTTTTAAAGTCCTTTTCGGCGCAGTTAAATAAAACAGGGACTATGTTTTCATTATCATGATCTTAGTCTCAGCTTGTTTATGCTCCCTTCAGTCCAACTGGTAGACCCTCCGACCCAAAACAGTTAAATTTATCCTTGGGACCCAAAAAATGCTCAACCACAGAAAAAGAGAAGTAAGAGAGACCTGCAAGCCTGGCTGGCTGAGGCTTCCCAGCACAGCAGGGCCGTCTGCCCACAGACAGAAGCACCCAGCGGGGCTGCCAACCTGGGAAAGAAAGATACCGTGCAGGCTTCTCGGACTCTGCTCTCCCAAGAGAACCACTCAAAACTCATCTTGTTTTTGAGTATTGAAAACTTCTAGATTAGCTGCATCACTATTCAGATGTGACGACTCCTTTCCTCGTGCCCCCTCACCACAAAAACCCCAAGTACAAAATGCAGAGAGTAACATTCTGGTTTATAAACATGCTGCTGATAGAGATAGATTACTGGTTCCTTTCTGTTTAGATAATTGAGAGACGGCTAGAGAATAGTGTATGGTCTGTCGGCTAAAACCAAACAGGTCCTTTAAATTTTAATAAGGCATTTTTCATGGTACAAGAAGAGGTGCAAAGTTTGCAGCTAAATCTGGTTGGGAATGCGCAGCTTGGGCCTCCCAGGTTGCACTAAATGAAGAGGTGAATCCATGTGGCTAAAGCCCTGATGAGGAATGTAGGCCTGGTGACAGCTCACTCATCTGAATTAAAGAGTATGAAGTGACCGTTTCTTCCCATACGCACACACGCAGACACACACACACACACACCCCCCTCCTCACTTGTGGTTTTCTTCCTAAGAATCAATAGGTCCAGGTTTCGATGGCGTCCTCAGCCACCCTAGCGTCTATTTTTAAGCTATCATTGTGTTCACAAGTGTCAGAAGTAAGTCACCTCAGCAAACTCAGTGGCAATTTCGTAACACAGAAAACTGATTTACGCTTACCATCGAAATGTATTTCCCCTGATAATTTATGCCCAATGATTTAACATAATTATTTTTGCCACGATTTTAACATTTCTGGCCTCCTGTCAGCCCTGGAATAGGAACACACAGGCACACGCACATACAGAAAACAAAACCAAAAAAAAAAAAAAAAAAAAAAAACCCCACTATCCTTCAAAGGCAGGATTTAAAGGAAAAAATCAATATCATAGCAGCCTCTTTTGTATTTTGTTGTGACAAGACGGAATTTAAACAGCCTAGGAAGTCAAAACAACAGGAGGAATATCGATACATATTAACTTAATCAAGAAGCTCTGCTTTGCCCTCCTTGTCTAACACTCAAATTATGCTTCCCCCGTAAGTACCACATCGCTATTGGCAGCTCGTAACTTCTGCACAAATATTTGCAGTCTTCAGCGGTCAGCCATCCGAAATGAAGGATAGCTCCAGGCCTCCAGACATCTTCTTTGCATCTGTATGAGATTTTGTCACAGCTGTTTTAAGAAAATCACTCCCCAGGCAGGCTCAGGCTCACTTGTTTGAATTCACAATCTTAAAACGTCTTTTATCCATCAGATGCTTTTTCTTCCTGTCTCCTGATGGCATTTCAGCAGAAACGTCATTATCTATTGCTCTGCATAAACCTCTTTGAAAAGAAAATTTAATAAAAGGCGTGTTAACCCAAATAAACGCACAACGTCCCACCTCCCCCTGAACCCTGGGTGTGCCACACAGGACTTTGAAACAAGCATCTGATTAACCCACCAGGAGTGGGGTAGAGAGACCAGCACACCGGGTAGAGAGACAGGATGGACTTGACCTTTTAAATGAACACTTGGCTGCTGCTCATTCATGCCAGCATGTTCCACTCTTTTTCTCCAAAGAGGTAATTGGAACAGACACTCCAATGCTCTTATTAAGTACATAAAATGTTCACTTTATCATATACAAAGATGATTCTGCTGGCCTGAGACTAGGCTGAGCTGTTTCCAGAGTAATAACGAGTGAGCGTCTAGTCACTCCCACTCCCTGACTCACTGCTCCTGGAGATAAGGTTCTGTGACCTGCAACAGGAGGAATCTTCTAGTCATGGAAACAAGTGGGGCTCAGACTCCATCGTAAGCGTGGACCAGTGCTGACATTTAGGACAGGCTACATCATTTTCAGGGTCAAGTACAAAATGAAAATGTCAACTCCCTTGTTCAAAATGTGTTAAGAATTTCAAATCAGTGACAGCAGAACATTAAACCAAGCACTGGGTCCTTCTGAGAGTTGCAGGCCAACGACACTGGCCTGGCTGCTACTTGAATCTTTCCCTGGAGATACTACAGGTGAGGGGACATTGCCACACTGCCAGTGAGGGTGCAAATGGACCTCCCACAAAGGAGAATCCCTTCATAAGTAGCTCTGCCCAGGGAAACTTCCTCTGCCCAATCAAAACCATGGTTTTCTATCTAGTATAAAAAGAGGTCCAACATGAGACGAGCTTAGAGAAGGAAATAAATGCATTTAAATCCCTTTCTTATTTTTATTTTGAGACAAGTTCTCACTCTGTCACCCTGGGGACAATGCCATGGTGTCCTAGCTCTCACAGAAACCTCAAACTCTTGGGCTTGAGCAATCTTCCAACCTCAGCCTCCCAAGTAGCTGGCACTACAGATGTGCGCCATTACACCCAGCTAGTTTTTCTATTTTTGGTAGTGACAGGCTCTGACTCTTGTTCTCAAACTCCTGAGCTCAAGCAATCTATCCACCTTGGCCTCCCAGAATGCTGAGATTATAGACTTGAGCCACCGAACCCAGCCAAGGCACTTAGATTCTTAAGCTTCTCCTCTCTCTCTAAAATTATCTCTTTTTTAGAAGATAATTTCCTAGTGCTAGGATTTCTGGGAAGACACAGGAATAGATAACCCTGCCTTTCCCTGTCCTCATTCAATAGTTACTTCCCAGGAGAAAGAAAAAAATACATATCCATGTTGATTTCTAAAGCAATCCTATGAGACTATCCAAATGTATGCAATTTTTATATAAATTAAATGTTAGAGCAGCTGGGACTTGACAACCATTACCCTTTAAAACGACACAAAAAGAGAAAAGAGTGCTTATATTTCTACGAAGGACTCTCTTGAGCCAACCATGTAAGATAGAGTAGTTTTTGTGTAACGTATTGTTTGTTACCACCAAGGATATGAGAGGGATAAAAGGTGAGCCTGTCCTGTTGACTATCCTTCCCAACAATTTAAAATTGCCACACCACAAGGTGGTAGGAATTGCAAACTTGGCATGGAGAATTCAGCTTCAATTTTTCTAAGGATGATTTGTAGCAGAAACTCCTACCTAAAGAACTTTATCAACTATTAGAATAAAAATATTGCCTACAGGTTGCCTTCCATTAATTGATCCAATTAAAACTTCAATACTAACCAAAGTTCCAAAATATTTCTGTGTGGTTGTGACCACGTGGCCTGATCACTGTGTACACTGATACTGTGTTTCCTCCAATGATAATTATCCACTGAGTCCCTACTGACCTCGCAGCCTTCTCCTGGGGACCTCTCATTTTAAAATATAGGCATACATATTCTTGGAAAATAAACAGTAGACACACATTATGTGCATTTGAAGTACTTACAGTCTAAAAAAGGAAAGGATTTATAAATAAATAACCATAATATGGGGTTGAAAGAAAAACAGAAATGAATGTCTCAGGAGAACCATAGGTTCGTAGTTGTGGGAATCCATGGGAAGATCTTCAGAGATTTCATGGAAGAACTATGAATTTAATTATTCCTTGAACAATGAATAAGATTATGCAATGGTCATAAAAGGACTCCCCAGCAAAAGGGCACAGCTTCAGCTATACCATAACCATCTGGTCTACCTAGTAACAGTCTAGGTAGTGGCCATCTGGTCTACCTTTTCCTCTTCTTATCTGCCATTTTCCAAAGAAATTTCACTGAATCCCATTCCTCTCCTCCCTAACCTTCAGTAATTTGGCTTCTGCTCCCACTTTCAATTGAATATATTCTCAGAAAATGTCACTTAGGAGCTCTTAAATGTCAAATGCAATGGGCATTTTAAAACCCTAATCTTATTGGGTTTCTTTTCTACATGTGATATAATTAATCACTCCCTCCTTGACGCTTCCATGACACAACGTTCTCTGGCTCTCCCTGTACCTTGGATGGTTTATTCTCTGGCCCCTTCGTGGGCTTGTTTTCCTCCATCTGCTCTGGAAATGCTGTCATTTCACAGGGTTCTGTCCTCCACCCGCTGTTTTTCTCACTCCACATGCTCCCTGAGTAACCGCAGTCGTTCTCATGATTTTAATTACCATCTATATGCCGATGATTCCTAAGTCTATATTTCCATCCCTGGCCTCGTCTCCTGAGCTTCTGATGCACATAGCAGAGCTCCACTTCAATATCTCACAGGCAACTGAAACCCAATATGTTGAAACTGAAAATCATTTGGTTTTTTCCCCTAAGAAATCACCTTCTCTTGCCATTTTCCACCTCAGCTGGAGTTTGCGAATCTTAGTACATATTTCCCAAATCTTGGTCTCCCACTAAGACCCTAGCCCAGTACCTTATCAGCTTTGCCTGTGCTACTTTGAGAGCCTCCCCAACTTGAGTCTTGAGCCTCAAAACACCTTCCAGAATCTCTCTGAGAAGTAGATCTGATCATCTCTCTCTTTCTCACACACACACACACAGACTACATACACACACCTAGATACACACATGCCTGGAAGTCTCTTGACAGCAACATAGTTCTTGGGAATAAGATTCAGGCTCTTGAATACAAAGCTCATGATGATATGTCCATTGCAGAAGAGAGGAGAAATTCTGGAATGGTCATTTGGCAGCTTATGGGGAACACATAAAGAACTTCTGAGTAGCATCAATAACCCAAATGAGCTGAAAGAACATGATTTCTGTAGTGGCTTTGCCTGGCTAGATGCCTTCAGTGTGGCATGCAGGATAATTATAGAAGCACAGAAGGTAGACAGAAGGATTGATCCAGGACTGGCGCAGTGGAATAATAGAGTTTAGGGTATTTTCCAGAGAGCCATTGAAATTTTAAGGAATATTTCATAGAGTTCAAACTTGATAGAGAAGAGATGAGAAAAGGAGAAGATAAATAGGCTGGCAGAAAATAAAAACTAGCAGAAGCAGAAGACTGACAGTTTCAAAGACACAGGAGTAATGGAATAAAGTTCACAGCAAAGAGAAAGCAATCAGGAGAGGGTGTGCTTACAGGGAAATTTGGAAAGGGAGCAGATCTAGGTAAGCACCTGATTCTGGCTGTGGTCAGCTCAAGTACAGGGCTCATATGAAGGGAAATGAAAATACACTCACTGGAGCTGAGGCAGCCATGAACTTCCCAGACCGGCTAGCACGGTGGAGCCTTTATCATTGTGCTGACTCACCAGACCACCGATGTCTGTTGATATGTTTGTCCTTGCTACACAAGGAGCTCCTGGAGCTCACAGAAGGACTATAATTTTTAAGTTTCTCTTAAAGATCTACCACTGTGCCTGAGATGGAGTAAACACTCAGCAAATTACTTAATGAATGGCCAAGGCTTGGAAGGGTAGAATTCTGGAACATAAGCAAGAAGAAATATAATCTGGCAGGTTCAGATACACAGAGATAAATAGCTAGAAATAACACTGGGCCAGATAATGGATGTCCTGGAATAGTAGGCTGGGGAAATTGAGCTTTATTTAGTAGTCAGTTGGAAGTCACTGAAGGTTTGGGACTTGAGAGAATTTGCAAATATTGATAAATATTTATGGACCTAAAGCATGGCATAATCCCATCATCTGAATCATCAAAGAAGAATTATATTGTACTCACCCTAGTAGTTTTGTTTTGATAAGAATATAGGTTTCTATTGTCATTCCTTGGAACTGTTAATCTTCTCTCCCCATTCAGATGCTGGTGACTCATTCAACGTTTATTGAATATCTTCTATGTCTCAACCCCTAGTCTAGATACTTGTACAAATCTCATTTTACTCCTTTCAAGAGACTGGTTTGGTAAACTATGATCGACAATGAACATAATATTTACATTTGATAGGATCTCATAACCCAAAAGATCTCAAAGCCACAAACAGGATTATGTAAACTTCATTTTGTTCATTTTTTTTTTCATTGAAATTGCTTCTATGCAAAGGCAAGGTATAGAAGAACAGAAATTCACCATCTATAAATGGAGTTAATGAGACTCAGAATGATTTAGTAACATATCAAAGGCCACAAAGAAAGAGGAAAACCAAGCTCAAGTCAGAACCCTGAGCTCATTCGTGGTATCCTGTTATGTCCGTGATTTAGATGTAAACTTTACCAGCTCTGAAATGTGATCTCTGTACAACAGACAAGTGGAAAATTGGCCATTCAGCAAAACACAGTGGAAGGGAAGCAGGCTGCTGGGTGAGTTCCATCATTTATTACCACGGCTGGTCCTAAATTTTCACACCTAATTAATCAAGCTTGCTCTGTAATCACTTTTCAACGTGTGGTGGTGGTGGATTTTACAGCTGCAGTTTTAATGAGCTGCTATTTCTTTTGACATTTGGAAATCTAATCTGGAAAAATGATTCAATGATTTGTAAAGACCTTTTGTATTATATGTTTAGCCCATGTAGCTTTCCAGGGTCCTCAGAGCAAACAAGGGTCAGCCTTACTTCCCATATAGCAGCTATTCATCGCAGGCCAGTTCCTATGGAGTTACTCAACAGATGTGGTTGGCAGCCCCAGGAGCTAATGAAAATTAATATTAGTGATTGCAAACACCTAGGAAATAAATAGAAATTTGCAACTTGACTTAGGAGACGATGATGTTTGAAAACCCAAAGCTCACTTAAAACACTAACAGTTTGGGAGGCCATCCCATCTTAGCAAACAGAGAATTGTCAGCGTGGAGAGAAAGATATATTTGGTATAAATAGGAAATGACTATCGAGTTATAAAAAAGAAGTCAGCTACCAAGAGAGAAATAGCGCGAGAAGCAATATTTCCCTTTGCAAGTAACATTAATTAATATTCTATAGCCTATGTAATCCTTGTAATTACTCCTCTAAAATTGGGGTGTTTTGCTGAGAAAAGAGATCCTAGAGGAAATACACATGTCAAAATGCATTATTCCTGAGTGCATGGTACATATGGATGAGGCTAAATTGGCCTTCTTATTCCCATCGCAAACCCCACCGGAGTTTTAGGATTAAAGACTGGCAGTCATTGCTCTATCAAGCTCTCCGTTCTCAGGGATTTGTGATTCTCCAGCCGGAGGAGGCAATCAGAAAACAGGACAATTGCCTGTGAATTTTGCAGCCACTCCACCCCAATATCCTGAATGAGATTAATAAACAATTGTTTCTTTCAAATCTCACAGTATTCATAAACTGCCCTTGCCATGTGGCTGTCTGCCGCAAGAGTGCCGATTTAATATTTCCTGGATCGTATACCCTTTTCCCTCTCCCACCCTGAACTATTTGCCTGTCAAATTAATTGGTAACTATTTGCATAGTCTATTTCTTCTTTCTTCTTTGTGTTTCTTCCCCAGTTCATCAACAAGTGAAAAATTCTCAGCTATAAAATCAAACAATCAATTTTGGTTGCTAGGAGGGAAAACATCAGTCCAGGAAAATTGAAGCTGAAGGGTCAGAATTTGCTAATGCCATTTCAAGCTCAGAGCTCATAAGTATTCCGAGGGGCAAGGGAACTTTGCAAATAGTCTGAAAACAAACTGAATCAAAGAGCCGGCTCTGCTATAGAGTGTATTTCAAAATGGCACCACTGAAAGGCGAGGCTGGAAAGGAGACATAGAATGTCCTGTTTTATGTTTCAAAATTACATATACACAGATGTATACAGCAAGTGCATGGCTGTCTCTGGAAGAGAACACGTGGATATAATCACAGCTCCTGCTCACACGAGGAGGAGCCGAGCTGCTGGTAGGCACATCTTTTGGTCCCTTGGAAATTTTGTTCTATGCACATATGAATTATTAGAAACAAAAAATCTGTTTTTAAATGGCAGTCATCACACCAATAACTCAGCCATCTAGTTCTCAGTCCCAGCTCCAAGATCGAAGAATACATTTCTTTGCCAGAAATACCCATTATCCCATTTTCATCTTTAATACAATTCATACTTTGGACTCTCCCCATTCCTAGGACTCTCTTTGAGGATAACTCTGGGATCTCCAGGTAACTTGGTCTCAAATACCAGACCAAGAAATAGCTCAGCGTGATGCAAATGACTTTTCTAGCATCCCGTAGCTTTCTAGAGACATGGAATCTACAAATCCGGTTCTTTTTTTTTATAAGAAGTCACCATATGGGCCCAGTGCAGTGGCTCATGTCACCATAATCCCAGCACTCTTGGAGGATGAGGTGGGTGGATTGCCTGAGTTCATGGGTTCAAGACCAGCCTGAGCAAGAGTGAGAACCCATCCCTAAAAATAGCTGGGCGTTGTGGTACACACCTGTAGTCCCAGCTCCTTGGGAGGCTGAGGCAAGATCACTTTAGCCCAAGAGTTTGAGTTTGCCATGAGCTATGACACCAGTGCACTCTACCAAGGGCATCAAAGTGAGACTCTACCTTGGAAAAAAAAAGAAGAAGAAGAAGAAGAAGTCACTGCATGAGTGTCTAACTTTTCTTACCCAAAAGGAGGCAGTGGCAGCAGGCTGAACTGGAAACATTCCTTCCAGGTAAGTCTTTTGAATTCATCAAAAGTGAACTGCTTATTTTGTTGGTTTCCTGCAATTCTCACTCCACCCCACATCTCCACCACCACTCTGCTTTGATCACATCACTATTCCCACGAACTCCCTTCCCAGCTCAATTAAAGAATGTGGAATTAAACATTTTGTTGGTTTGGGGCCCCCAATCCCAATCTGTCCCAGGAGAAATTAGTCTCCGATCATGGGCTCCAGGACGGCACCAAGGAGAACGCCGAGCAGCTGTGTCTCTCCTTGCTAGTGGCGGCTGCCGCTGTGTTCACTGATCTGTAGGGATTTCTGAGTCTCCACTAACAGCTCATGAATTTTATAAACTAACCTCATTGTAACCAAACCATGAAATTGCAAATTTCAACTTTGTCAACAAGCAAAGACCTAGAGAAGGCTAAGATAGCTTTGCTTTTCTGTCTCCCTCTGAGCTGCAGGCCTGGAAGAACAAACTGTCCCTTAGAAGGCACCCGAGCCTGGCCCCCGGAACCCGGATGTGTACTAAAGGGTTTGGGCCCAGCAAGGTTCAGCTTCCTACACTGAAAATTGCAGGCAGGAAACTTCAGCCAGCAAAGAGTTGCTTCAGGCCTTGTTCCTCTCTAGCCTAAGTGGCTGGAGAACCCAACCATCTAGTCTTCAAATCTCTCTTCCTTCCTTCCTGATCATATTGCTGTCCAGATTTGAAATCTCATTAGCAGTTGGCTAACTCCAAGAGAAATTCAAAACCTTTTCATGGCATAAGCCTTCTGTGACGGGGACGCTGCCCACCTGATCAGCTTCACCAACCAAAACCCCCACACTCACAAGGCAAACTGAATCTCAAGCTTCTCCCACCACCCTGGTCACCCCTCACAGCCACCTGCTGCCACACCTCTACTGAACTGTTGTCCACAGCACCCCCATCCCATAGCCATGGCAGCCAGGGCCACATACTCAAGGAATCCCAACTCAGCTTTCCATATTTAAATCAAATATTGTCTCCTCTGGGAATTCTGTGACTTCAGATCTTTTGGTGCTTGCTCTCTCACTATGGAATTGTCTGTTCTGCGTCTCCTTCTCCCTCTCAATGCGTTCTTTGATAGCACCTGGAAGCCGAGAACTCAATGCAGGACCTCCTAAGTTATCAGCACTAAGTAACTATTTGCTGAAGCAGGATGCAGAGATTAACATTTCTGGAGTCAGACCTCTGTGGGTGCAAACCTCACTTCTGCCACTTCCTAAGTAGCCTCAAGGCAAGTTACTTAACATCTGAGCATCTGTTTCCTTGGCTCTAAAATGCTGACAGTCATACCTATTTCACAGAGTTCTAAGGACAAATGAACTAATGTAGCTAACATGCTCAGCAGATAGAAGACACCCAGCAAAGGTCAACCCTATTGTTATCATGCCCGGCTACATACTGGCTGTGAAATCTTGGTCAGGTGCTTGTCCTAAGTCTCAGTCTTCTCATCTCTAAAATGGGGATAGTCATAGCTTCCAACAAGAAGTATTATTATGTGGATAGAAAGTCACAATTCTTGCAAAGGACCTGATGCATGGTGACAATTTATAGTTAACATATAGAATGACTCTGAAGCGACAGGAAAACCTCTGCATTCAGGCCTTGTTTGCTAGAGGGTGGTCCATGCCTCACAGAGAAAAAATTAAAGGAGAAACAAGAGCCAAACTGGAAAGGGAATTTCTTGCAGGCTGTCATATCAGCTGTGAGGAGCATTTGCTATTTGTATCACTCCCCATCTCTTCTCTTCCCCCAGGCAAGTCAGGGCTGTTTAAATTCAGATCAAATAATAAGTTGCTTGTAAAAGGGAAGGAATAAAGAAGCTATTAGTCATCACCCACAAAGTTAGAAAGTGGGCAGCGAGAACCTTGGGCCACATAGTTGCAGTTGTGACCTAGGTCTAAAACACCTCCATGTTTCTGAAAGCACCAGCCCCTCTGCTGGGGGAGGTGGGGAGAGCTCCTCATTAAGCTAATGGACCACTAATTCATTTCCAGGTGAAGAGAAGGGCCCTGCAGAGCTGCCTCATTTGCCTTGTCTAGAGGGTCATTAAAATGAAGGGTGGCGGGCTCTTGAGACGGAGCTAGTTGTGACAGCTGCCGGCTGTCGGGAGGGCAGGAGGAGCTGGCAGTGGATTCCAGAGAGAGACAGGCTGATGATGCTGATTTTTCACTGACACAGTGCAAGCGTTGACCAGAGGCAGGCAGAGAAGACACCAAGAGCTTCACGGCAGGAATGCAGGGGACTCATACTAAAGCCCCCAAAATAGCCTCGACTAGTTACATATTTGTGCAAATGCCCCCCTCAAGAGGCCTGAGCAAGTTAAAACTGGCCTGTTTCCAAGCCCCTGCAAGGAGGTGCCTTCCTATTATGGGGACTCTAATATACTCCTTCCTGTCATTCTTCTTAACAGGGTCTTTCTAGAAATTTTCAAGAATGTACTATCCTTGGCTTTATTCACCATGCATTATGTCATTGTGAGCATTTCTCTTGTCATTAACAGATTTCAAATATAACTTAATAAGAACACACTACTACGTTTCATGTAATGACTGAGTTACGGATGACACCTCACCTCTTCATGCCACTTTTTCCATGTTTTCACCATTTGTGCTTTGTGATGTGATTGTTCATAAAATCCGCACACACCTTCCTTTCCTAGACTGCACCCTCAGCACCAGAACCAACCAGGTATGAGTCCCCATCTTTTCTCCACAAACTACAAGGTGCCCCGGCTCTCACAGCATGGCAAACAAAGCAACAGTGGAAGTTGCTGCTGCCCACGGCTCCATTCTATTCAAACAACTTGAGCAATTTCCTCAACTTCCATGCTGTCTAGTTTCCATCTGTAAAATAGGTACAGTAATTCCTACTTCACTTTTGAGAAGTAGGGTTTTGAGAAAGTCAAATCATTCAATGAGAAAACCCGCGTGATTGTTATCGCTATAATAGAGGCAGGGAAGAAAACTGGCAAAATATAATAGAAATTTAGGAATGGGAGAAAAATTCCCACCTCCTAACTCAATAGGAAACATTCACCAGGAAATGAAAACCAATCAAACACAAGATGATGATACAACAGAAGGCTTATTGAAGTGGAGACACTCACTTTCAACCATGCCAAGCAGCATTGTAATATACCCTGATACACAGCAATAAGAAAAACAACAGGATGAAAATACTAGAAAGAAGAAAAACTGTCATTTTTTTTGTAAAATATGGAATTATCTACTTTAAAAATCCAAAATAATAAAATTTAAAACTATTATTAGACAGCAACAATTCATTAAAATGACCAGATGTAAAGCCAACCTCAAAATCATTGGACAATCCAGTCATATTAAGTTAGAAAATTGTAAAAGAAACAACTATGAGAAGAAGAAACATATTATGAAATACTTATAAATAAGCTTAACATCAAGTTTGTCAATGCTGTATGAACTGCAGACCTGGATAAGTGGAGAAATAATTATTCTCCCTCAATTAATCTATAAATGCAATAAATCCAATCACTTCAAAACTTCCTATGGAGAGTTTTGTGAAATTTATAAAGTAATCATAAAATTAATCTGAAAGATAAAAGTGGAAAAATAGCTGATGATTTGCTTGACAGGGCACAAACATTTTCTAAAGCTATAGTAATTAAAATAGCATGAAAATGCCACAAAAATATTCAAATTAATGAGTGTTTCACACATTCATGTGGGAATTTAGTACTTGATAAAAGGTTGTATTTCAAGTTGGTGAGAAAAGCCTGGATTCTTTAATAACATTAAAGCCATTAGCTGTCAGTGAAAAGGGATTTAAGTTATATCTCTCATTGAAAACATACCGAAAAATAAACTTCAAAAGATGAAAAAGCTAAGTCTAGTAAAAAATTCTATGAATGTTAGAAATGGTTATAGGATAATACCCATGTTTCCCCCAAAATAAGACCTACCCCAAAAATAAGCCCTAGCAGGATTTCTATGCGTTTGTTAAATATAAGCCCTACCCCGATAATACGACCGAGTGATGGGCATGGCTATGCAGATACATGGGTGTGGCTATGCAGTATATCTGCATAGCCACGCCATGCATTTCATCTGGGAGAGGAAGACATCCCCTGAAAATAAGCCCTAGTGTGTCTTCTTGAGAAAAAAATAAATATAAGACAGTGTCTTATTTGGGGGGGGGGGAAACACCAATGATTATATCTGTAATCATAGGATAGGAAAGACCTCCCTCTCCCTTTGGTGTAGTGAAACTGGGAATTAAGCTAATCAAGCTCCCTGGCTGATAGACTGTCACCATCACACCCTGTACAGGATTTCTTCTTGACTTCATTCCAGATCATCATTCCACTTTTCCCACCCCACACAGGTACCCACTCTAATGAATCTGCATTTTTACACTAATGGTATAAATGTACACATATGGTACTGAGCTACAGATACTGTTCCATATGATCCGCTCTCAACTCTATGCAATTAGCTCCTTCATACTCAGCAGCACACTTGACCTATCTGGTCATCTAGAGATAGACACTTGGGTTACCTTTAACTCTGCTGCCATAAAAAAGGCTGCAGTGAGTTCTCTAGAGCATGCCTTTTTACAGATTCAACATGAGTTTCTGTAACAGTGGAAGGGAGGCTTAGCATAAGCAGCTCCATTTCATAATACTTCTGACCCTCTGCAGTAATATCCTTCAGGTTACAAGCTTCTGCTTAGCTCTCCACATAGGCTAGAAGAAAGGTGACAATTGTTCCTTCTCCAAAACTAGCTCCCAGGGAGATAAGGAAAACGTACAGTAAGGATGCTTTGTCAAACATGTGACCTTCATCCCCCAAAGTTAACTAACCAAGAGCAAAAAACATTTACAACCTTCTGAGATCTTCACTGGCAGCCACATGTGTGTGGTCCCTGGTTACCTCTTGCAACAACTCCCCCTTTCCCCTTCCAGTAAGATGAAAAGGAACTCAAAGTTTATAGCAACACAAAGATGGGTCTTCAGAATATTAGTCCTCCATCTTCTTGGTTTGCTGGCTTTCCAAATAAAAGCTACCTCTGAACTTATGTCCTTTAGTGAGTGGCACAAGCTTGACCTCAGATACATTTCTCTAGGGTACACTGAGGAGTGCAACCACCAAGTCCTATCCGTTAACCAGAAATACTGCAACAGACTGGCTCCTACTGGCAGAGTCTTCCCCTTTTTTAAACACTCAGGCTCTTTCCTACCTCTCTCTGCATTCCTTCTCTGCTCTCTCTTTCCCTCTCTTCCTCCTTGCTCTTCTCTTCCCCATTCTCTCCTTATCTCTCTTCCCTCTTTTCTCTCCTCCTCCGTGCTGCTCTGCAGCCTTCCTCCTCCCCACCAATAAAGACCTTTCGTACAAGCAAAAAAAATAAAAAATAAAAAATAAACACTCAGCAACACTTAGTAGTATATAACTTTTAAATGTTTGCTAATCTAATAAGTATAACATATCTCATTTTCATTGTCATTTCTCTAATTGCTAGAAGATTGAATAACCCTTGATTTGGATGACTGTTTGGGCTCCCCTTCTATGAATTGCTGTTCATATTCAATGCTCCTATTTTCCCAATATTATTTCTGGTTGACTTGTAAGATTTTCTTATGTGTATTATATATTAATCTCTTGTCAATTTCTCTTTTATTTTGCAAATATCTTCTATCAATCTGTCACCCATCTGTTCAAGTTGTCTATAATTTCCTTCATTGATCAGAAATCCTTAATTTTTATGGAGTCAAAGGTCTAGTTTTTTATACTAAATACCAACAGAAACAAAGAGGAAAGATGATCAGTAGACCCACAAAAAAATAAAATCTGTGCAAGCAAAGACAAAACTAACAAATCAGTTGCACAGTAAGAAAATACACACATATAGTGGACAAAGAATTGTTATCTACCTTACATGTAAGGACCACCAGTTAAGATAATCAAAGGAAAACTAACCTTATAGAAAAGAACAAATTCTGAGAATAGTAAATCTGCAGAAGGTGAAATATATACATCAAATAAACATGTGAAAAGATGCAGATTAAATCAAGGAGATGCCATTTTGTGGTCATCAGAGTGGGAACAGGGATTCTCACATGCTACTGGTGGAGGTGTAGACTGTTTATTCTGTCCGCAGGGCAGTTAGATGGTATCTATTCAATTTTAACATGTGAATAATTCTCTACCCTGGCATTCCAAATATGCTTGATAATGTTTGCCACAATACTGCTTATCAAAGGGAAAAATTAGAAACAGCTAAAGCAATCATCAAGGAAAAAATAAACAAGCTATTATATGTATACTCTCTTGACGACTCCTCATAAGCTAAAAGGAAATAGGTCTTGTGTTTGACATGCACTGACACGGAGTAATCACTGCGATATATTTGTTGTAAAGTAACAAAAAGCGAGTGTGGAATATGTACATTATCGCAAACAACAAAAAAATCCGCAAAACACAACAATATGTATAAATGTTACATAAATATATAAGATGTAGGATAAACAAGCCTAAAAATATAAAGTATAAGACAAAGACTCTTGGTAATAAAACTATACTGTATTCAAGATTCATGCTAAATGAATAGATTTCAGTGTCTTTTGCCACAGAAACAAAAAAAAAGCTGAGTATGTGAGATAATAGATATATTAGTTTATTTCACTATAGTAACCTTATTGCTATCTATATATACGCCATACATCATATTGTATATTGTGACTATACGCAATAAAATTTATTTTTGTTTTTTAAATCAAAATACATAGGAGAGTTTTGGAAAAATCTACACCAAACAAAGTTTCCTTCAGTGAGAAGACTTGACTTCAGTAAGAAAGCCAAGGGATACTTTCGCATTTTCTGTGTTAAATTTTTTTAAACAATAAGAATATTTTCATGTTCTACTTATATGAATAAAATAAATTTTAAAATGATTTTTAACCAGATTAAATGAGATAATTAAATGTAAGCCCTATGTGAGCTGAAAAATACCATACAATGGCTCAGTATAATTAAGGAAAGACATAATACCGTATAGGACAAGATTTAATCAAGTTTTAAGGACCTTCTGACATTAAAATTCAATTACTACAATTGCTCTAAGTTCTTCGACCAAGGCCAAAGTAGAAAACTGGAGAATGATATTCATTTAACTGAGACTCTAAAAGTCAAGATTCTAAATTACCCTAGTCCAAGGGTCAGCCAACGACAGGCCCACATGCAAAATCTAGTTTACAGTCTTTTTTCTGTATGGACCTCAGGCTAAAAATAGATTTTACATTTTCAAATGGTTGAAAAAACATTAAATGGAGGAAAATATTTTGTGCCATCAGAGAAGCATATTAAATTCAAATTTTAGGCTCGGCGCCCATAGCTCAGTGAATAGGGTACCAGCCACAGAGACCAGGGCTGGTGTGTTCAAGCCTGACCTGAGCCTGCTAAACAATGACAACTGCAACCAAAATATAGCCGGGCATTGTGAGGGGCTCCTGTAGTCCCAGCTACTTCAGAGGCTGAGGCCAGAGAATTGTTTAAGCCCAAGAGTTGGAGGTTGCTGTGAGCTGTGACACCATGGCACTCCACCGAGGGTGACATAATGAAACTCTGTCTCAAGGAAAAGAAAAAAACATTCAAATTTTAATGTCTATAAATAAAGTTTTATTGCAACATAGCCATATCAATTTGATTACATGTTATATATGGTGGCTTTCATACTACAATGGCAAAATCAAATAGCTGTGAGACTGTATGACCTACAAAGTCTCATAGATTTATTGTCTGCCTCTTCAAAAGGAAAGTTTGCTGAGGCCCTGCCCATGGGTTATCCTTCTGGGTTAACACCTTACATTTTGCATTAGATCAAGGTTCGCAGAAAACTTGCCTTTCAGATTTGTTTCTGTATTGAAGATACCAAAGATCTCATATAGCTATTTATAGTCCAGGCACAATGGCTCATGCCTATAATCCTAACACCTTGGGAGGCCAACACAGGTGGATTGCCTGAGCTCAGGATTTTGAGACCAACCTGAGCAAGAGTAAGAGCCCAGCTCTACTAAAAATTAAAAAAAAACAAAAACCTAGCAAGGCATGGTGGTACATGCCTGTAGTCCCAGCTACTTGGAAGGCTGAGACTGGAGGTTTGCTTAAACCCAGTAGTTTGAGGCTGCTGTGAGCTATGACACCAGGGCACTCAACCCCAGGGTGATAGAGTGAGACTCTGTCTCAAAAAATAAATAAATAAAATAAAATAAATAGCCATGAGCCACTGTAAATGTCCCTCGAAGTCTACATTCCTTACTCATTTTGTCATGGTCAACTCATCTGCTCTATGTCTGTTATAACACAGAAAAGTATTATCTGCCGAGGGGGGAACATAACTGATTGTGAGTTCTGTTTCTACCTTTCCTACGGGCCTGAATGATTAACATGAGGGACCACTAGAAACCTTGAAGGGATAATGTGGCCCCCAAAATGACCCTATAGCAAAAAGCCTGCTCCAGCAACAGCTTCTCATTACTGAAGGCTGTGGGACATTAGCAAACCTGATGACACCTGAAGCCCTCGTATAACGAGGCAAGTATGTCATATGAAATTTGGACTAACATTCAAGGGAGGTAATAAGCTCTCTGAAGCCCATTCTCAGACCTCTAGGCATCCATGGATCCATGATTTAAAAGCCCTGATATAGGTTATAGCCCTGATCTTGCTTATATAAGGATGGAAATAGTCTCCCTGTCTTTCTCTGATTCCATAAAACTTGAGTCTCCTGCTTTGAGCACATAAGAGAAATGTAACAAGGCACTGAGGATAATGAAAGATGCCTTCTGTTCCAGCCCAAACTGTCACCAGCCAGCCCCACTTTCCTGGCCAGTCCCCTCTTTGCCAAGATGAATGGGGAAATACTGACTACCTTCAGTGTTTCACTTGCTACATGAAAGAGAGAAAGAAGAACCCAGGGAACTGTAATCATTGAGTATAAATAAGACTGCCTAATGACAAACCGATTCAAAAGATTATTAACAAAAAAGAGCTAGTGTTTTTTAAGAAAAATTTAACAGAGGGTGTATATATCATCAAACTGTAGGACCAAGCAAAAGGCTGTGAATCTATGCTGGTACCCAGTGTGTTGAAACCTGGCCGTGTATCAGCATCATCTAAGGAAGATTTCCCACAAAGCAGATTTATGGTCCCATCCCATACATAATGAATGAGAATCCCTGAGAGAGAAACAGACAGGGAATACATATATATACATATGCATATGCATAGACATATACATTTTTAAATAAGATTCCCATATGACTCTCCAACCAGCACAAGTCTGTAGACAGGCACAAGAAACTGCTGAAAAACATAGTTAGTATACAGACGGGGGATGGTTCAGTAAAAAGAGTAATAAAGAGTTGAATAACTTGAGTTCCAGCCCTACCCTTGCCATTAACTGCTATCTCTTCACTTCTCTGGTTTCCACTTTCTTCATCTGAAAAAAGAAAAGAATGGACTACACGATATCCAAAGGCCTTTCAATTTCCAAAATTATATGACTTCTTATTTAACATCATCTATGTTAAATATGTTTCATATTTAATGGAAAGACTGAAAAATTATAAGCACATCCCAGAATATATAAGTCCTAAAGCTTTGAAAGGATAGCCAAGTAGAAGCTAATCTTACTAAGTCTGAAGAAAGAAGATTAAGGAAACAATTGCAGTGTGATGGACAGAAATTTATCAGGCCCAAGAAAGGGTGCTTTGAAGTCTTACATAAACCAATATGGTGGTGCACATAACAAAATCTTCTACCTTAAGAAACCAGAAAAAGACAAGCCAATGAGACGCAAAGCAAATTTTAAAAAAGGAAATAATAATAAAGATTTAAGTGAAAATACATGAAATGGAGAATAAAAATACAAGTGAGAAAACCAAGAAAACAGAAATTTTTTGAAAAGACTAACAAAATGAACAAAGTGACAATGACCAAGCAAAAAAGACAGGTTCACATTTGTGAAATCAGGAATAAAAGAGAGGAAATTGCTATCAACCTTACAGAAATAAAAAGAATTAGAAGGGGGGTTATGAATAATCATATGTCAACAAATTAGATAACCTAGATGAGATAGACAAATTACTGGAAGTACACAAACTACTGCTACCGACCCAAGAGGAAATAAATAGTACAAAATCTGAATTAATCTATAACAAGTAATCAAAAAAAGAAAAGCTTCTAAAAAAGAAAAGCTTCACTGGTAAATTCCTATGAAATGCAGAATTCACAACAATTCTTCATAAACTCTTCCAAAAAATAGAAGAGGAGGAAATACTTTTCAACTCATTTCATAAGGCCATTAAAACCCTGATACCAAAACCAAAGACATCCTAAGATAGGCTATAAACCAACACCGTTTACCAGGATGCAAAAATGCTCAACAAAGTCTATCAGGTGGAATCCAGTAACATAATAACATAGCATATCATTGTCAAGTGGATTTTATCCCAAGAATGCAAGGTTGGTTTAATACGTGTATGAAAATAAGTCAGTATAATATACAATAGTAATAGAATCAAGAGCAAAAACTATAGACAAGGAAAAAGCATTTGGCAAAATTCAACAATGTTTAATAATGAAAATACTCAACAAACTACAAATAGGGGGAAAACTTCCTCAACGTGATAAGGTCATATATGAAATACCTACAGCAAATATGATATTTATGATGAACAAATCAGCGCTTTCCCCTTAAGATTAGTAAACAAGACTAGGATGGTCTCTGTCTCTACTTCTTTTCAAAATTGTCCTGGAGGTTCCAGCTAGGGCAGTATGGCAAGAAAAGGAAATAAAAGGTATCTAAATTAGAATGGAAGAAGCGAAACTATCTTCATTCACAGATAATGTGATCTCACACAGACACATGCACACAAAATCTTAGGAATCCCCTAAAAACCTTTACAACTAATATACAACTTCAACAAAATTGTAGGATGAGCTCAATAGGCAAAAACAATTGTATTAATAAACACTATGAATGAACAACCCAGAAGAGCAATTTTTAAAAATGCCATTCAAAAAACATCAACAAGAATACAATACATAGGAATAATTATTTTTTAAGTATAAGATTGTTGCACAAAACTTTTTGAAATGAAAGCAAATCTAAACAAAATGGGAACACATCCTATATTCATGGACAAGAATATTCAATATTGAAAAATTAACTGTACTCCCCAAACTGATTCACAGATTCAGTGTATTCCCAATCATAATCCCACCTGCCTTTTTTTTTTAACTGACAAGTTGCTCCTAAAATTAATATAGAAATACAATCTCAGGGCAGCGCCTGTGGCTCAAGGAGTAAAGCGCTGGCCCCATATGCCAGAGGTGGTGGGTTCAAACCCAGCCCTGGCCAAAAGAACTGCAGAAAAAAAAAAATACAATCTTAAAGTATAACAAGAAAGTTGGAGGATTCACACTTCTTGTGTGAAAAATTAACTAGAAATGTTACAGTAATGAAGACTGGCAAAAGGATAGACATATAGATCAATGGGATAGAATTGAGAGTACCAAAATAAACCCATACACTATGGGTAATTGCCTTTTGACAAAGGTACAAAGACAATTCATTGGAAAAAAGAATATTTCTTTCAACAAATGGTGCTGGGAAATATGAACGCTAATGTGTAAGGTTGAGTCCCTCCCTCCCTTACACCATACACCAAAAATATCTCACAGTGGGTCTCAGGACTAAATGGAAAAGCTAAAAGTATAAAATTTCTCAAGGAAAATATAATAACCTTGGATTAGGTAATGATTGCTTAGATATAACAGCAAAAGCACAAGCAACAAAGAATAAATTGGATGTAACCAAAATTATAAAATTTGGGACCTTCACATAGTCCTATCAAGAAAGTTAAAAGAAAATCCACAAAATGAGAGATATTTCTAAATCAGACATTTGGTAAGTCTTATATGGAGAATATATAGGAAAACTCTTATATGTCAACAAGAAAAAAAAAAGACAATTCAATTTAAGATGGACAATGGATTAGAAAAGACATTTCTCCAAAGAAGATATACACACATCTAGCAAGCACATTAAAATATGCTTAGTATCATTAGTCACTAGAAAAATCCAAATCTAAAATGTAAAGCCACTGGGCTTAGAATAAGAGTCAGATAATAAGTGTTGGGGAGGATGTGAAGAGATTGGAAACTTTATACGTTGCGGAGGTAATGTAAAATGGTGTAGTTGCTTTGGGAAACAATTGGCAGTTCCTCAAAAAGATAAACATAGAGTTACCATATGACCAAGCAATTCCCCTTCTAGGTATATACCCAAGAGAACTGAAAACATATGCCCACACAAAAATCTGTACAAAATGTTTATAGCAGCATTATTCATAATGGCAAACCGTGGAAACAACCCAAATGTCCATCAGCTGATGAATGGGTAAACAAAATGTGTTATATTTATACAATGGCATATTATTAGGCCATAAAAAGGAATGAAAAACATACTACAACATGGATGAACGTTGTATATATTATGCTAAAAATATTTGGAAAAAGCCAAATGCAAAGGCCATGTGTTGCGTAACTCCATGCATATGAAATGTTTGGAATAGACCCAACCACAGTGACAGAAAGTAGGCTGGTGGTTTCCAGAGGCTGAGAGAAGAATGCATAGGAATAGGGTGTGATGGTTAATTAGTTGTGGGGCTTCTTTCAAGGATGATGAAATATCCTGGAATTAAGTAATGGTGATGATGGTACAATATGCTATGAATATATTAAGAAAAACAATTGTACTCTTTATAAGGGTAAATCCTATGCTCTGTGAATTATATTTGTATCTCAATAAAATTGTCATAAACACCCTCCCCGCCAACACATGCACATAATGTGGTTGGCAGTGGCTTTCTGGCACCTGCAGAGGAAACTAGTGCTGTCCAGCCAGCCCTGCACAGCCCATGGGAACAGCGCTCAGGATGGATGGAGATGAGATGGGAACATTCCAGAAAGAGAAAAATGCTGTGAATAGCCTCAGCAATTAAAACATGGAGAATCCAACTGTGAGCACAACACAGGGGGAGCGGCTTCCCTCTGGGTGTCATTCTAAATACATAGGCACGTAAAAGACTTGGGCCACCACCACCACCTGTGTTCCACCCACATCCTACACCTCACAAAGTATTTTTTCATTCATTAACATAACCGATTTTCAAAACATCCCTGATGTCATTATTCCCGTTTGGGCTTGTGGAAACCGAGGCTTTGGTGGTTTGAGAGACTTGCCTGAAAAGACTCATTATGAGTCATGAAATGGAACCCCGAAACAAGGTTGCCAAGGACAGGAAATAGCAGGACAGAGTCCTGTCACTGAGAAGTTACAGATCCAACAATTTTATAAATTAAGCCACTTTTCTCCACTAGCTTTCCAGGAGAGGATTTGGGCCATTTTTTCAATGATTAATTCAGCTTTTCTATTGCTACTGCTACTACCGCCCTCAAAAATAGTCAGCGCTCACCAGTCAGAATGCCCGCTGTCCCTGAAGGTCCAGCCAACACAGCCTGACCCAGCCCAACTTGGGTTCCCGCACATGGAACACAGCCTGTTACTGCACATAGGAGAGTGGTTCTGCCCATGAAGAAAGGTCCCTTCGGGTAAGGGCCCATCCCCATCTGCCCCTCCAGGCTCTCACAAAGGGCACGTGGCCACTGTCCATGCACTGTGCCACCTCTATCATTCTCAGCTGTATTTTAAGGGCCAGGAGCAGCAGCCTTGAGCCAGGAAGATGAAGCGGGCAGAGGAGTTTCAAACACTGCAGGGCACAGGAGGAAGAGAGCTGACCCAACTGTCCCGAGGGACAACTGTTATGACTTCTCTTAGACAGTCAGCGGTCATAAAAAGGTCAGTAAGTCAGCCTTCCCATGGGATTAATCAACCAGCGTTTTACTAACATTAAATCATTGTCGTTGTCACTTTGGGAAGGGCATGGAGTCATTCTCCCCATTTTATATAAAAGAAGTGAGACACAGAGGCTAAGGGACTCACATGGGCCACACAGGAAGTTGCAAAACTGGCCTGAGTTTATGAAATACGTGGGATTCAGGGATTAAAAAACACAGCGGGGTGGTCTCAGGAAGATCCCTTACTGTGTCTAAGTCTCCGACCTACTATCTGTAAAATAAAAGCGGCCTATGATCTGACAGGTGTGCTGTAGATGGATTTTGTGAAACCCAAGTGTGACAGTACTGTGACTGTACTGTGAACATCGCCGATTACCAAGTGCTGTGATTATTATTCTTGCTCTAGGGTTCGACAACCAGCGATTTCCGCCTTCAGAACTGCCCTTGGAAGTCCTTGAGCAAGAAGAAAAAAAGCTACATTTATTGAAAAATATAGCGCTGGGTGAATCTTTGCACATGTGTCATCTCATTAGATCCTTTACAACTGTGTTCAGAGAGATGTTGTATTAAGCTGATTTTGCAGAAGGGAAACCTGACACCCAGGATCACTGTCTTCCTTGGCCTGAAGCCAAATCCTGCCCATCCACTCATTTGAGTGTTATGAGGGATGAGCTCTCTCTCGTGGGAAGGGCTGAGTTAAGTATCCACACAAACTCCTGCAACTCTGAGTGACTAAAATGTTGACTATCTGGTCCTGTACATAAAATATTTGCTGATCCCTGGCCAGTAGCAGCTAAGAGAATGGGTGAGGCATCTGACTACATGGCTTGGAGGATCAAAGCTACCGCTTAACTGTATGAGCAAGGGAGGGCTACATACATATGTGCCAAGGTCACTTCTTCCTCCATAGGGTGGGATAGTGGCAATACAGCTTCCTAGGACTGTTCACAGGGGCCTCCAGCCCTACACTTGGCACACCCTGTGTTCAGTGACCTCACCAAGGGCTAGAAGTGCCATAGGCTGCCCTGTCTGCTGACTCTGCCTTCCTCCGTTTCCATTACCACCAGCCTCAGAAGATGACTTGGATCACTGCCTCCTTCCTATCCTTGGACCACCAGCCATGGGAGTTTTTGTCCCTCTTCTTGCAAAACACCCCTCTCCTCTGGCTCAGTTTTAGATTTGGTGGAGCTGCTGGGTGGGCCCTTCCTAAGGCTTACAGGCAAGTGAAGCTCTTGCAATAACTGGAACCCGCAGGTGGAGAGGGGAGAAGCCTTAATTAGTAGGGGGATGAGGAGGTGAGCCACGCTAATGCCCCAGGAGTAGAGGACAAGCCTCCAATTTTCTTGAAAAACTTGAGAATGTTTTTGTTTAAGAACATCCTGGGGCAGGCTGGTAAAGCTCAGCCATCATCTATTTTTGACTGTCTCGTCTGCTCTCCCATGCCTTTAAAGATGTGGTTCAAATACAACTTTCAAATAGAACTGCCCTCTTTTGAAAGTAGTTGGGGTCTTTTAAAGGCAGGATTAAGGGTTTTAAAAATCAGATTCTCTAGTTCCAACCCTGCAAAGATTCTTTGGGTACCTCAAAATGGGACTGGCTTTCCTGGCTCTAAAGACTCCTGTTGTCAGCACCAAAGGCAAGAGCCAGGGGCTGAGCTGTGGAGCCAGGGGACAGGAACTCCCACCCTGTCTGGCTGTCTTTGGGGTGGAGCAGAAATTCTCAGTCTGTGTGATATATAGGCCCTTGAGCTCTAGGAGGGTTGGACAGAGGGCCACAAGCTTGGGCCACCAGCAGGAAGTTGGACATGCAGTTGAAACATCAGGCCTGAGGTTGAGATGGCAATTCTCAGGGTGACTCTTCCGTTAGGTACTCTCTTTCCTGGGCTGACTGCTAACGGAAGACAGCTAACTGCTGTTGCCCTCTGGTTCTCTAAAAGCCCTAAGAATCTTTCTAGCACTACAGCAAACTGACCTTTACTGAGCACCTGCTGTATTCCAGGTGGCATGCCCTACCCTCATCTAGGAAGTGGTAGAGTGAGGATATGATCTGTTTGTCTGCTGCAAAGCTCCAAAGGATTTTGATGTACCTATCCTGCCTTTCCTATATATCCCTCTGGTAATCCCTAGTATCACCTCTCCCACCTGGAGCAGGTAAGCATATGGGGTGGGGGTGCTGTGCAGACCTCTCTGACCCCCTGGTAGGCCTGGGATGTCAAGCTCTGGAGAGAGTTAGGGCAGAGTGGAGCTCTGGGGAAGAAGAGGCAGGAGAAGAAACACGCACTTTACGTAATACTCTGGAGCAAAACCAGCACCTGTAGAAATGCTAAATTGAGCATTTAGCAACTCTACAATGTAAAAAGTTCAAGAGCAACAACAGCAAGGACGACAAAAGTCCCAGTGTACAAAACCTCTAGCAACGTATGTTAGATTTCCTTGCAACTGAGAACAAGAAACCATGACCTCTACTTATCCCGATTTTTTTAGTCCAAGTGGACGTTAAGGGCACTAAGATTTAGTTGTGCTACTGGCCCCAGATTCACTTCTCTTAGTCTTCAATACATTCCATGAGCTTAGATGTAAGGCCCTAATGAGCAGAAATAAAATGTCACAGGATGAACAAGGCATGGACCTTCAAAGTCACTCAACGTTGAAATCATGGGGTAGACTGGACACAGATCTCAAAGGGAGAGAATATGTCACGAAAACGGAAGGATCAATAAGGCAGGAAACAACCCAGCAGCAACAACCAGAATAGACCAAACCAAAAAGCTCAAAGAGGACCCTCAGTGTTCTAGGTCTATCCTCCCCATAACTCATCAGGGGAGCCCTTTGGTCCCCATCCCTGCCCAGAAACCAGCAGCTTCACAGGCCTTGGACCGCCCAAGGGACAGGAAGAAACATGCCTTGCCTGGGTGTAAGGTCTGTGCTTCTCCTCATTTTCAGAGAGTTTTCACAGACATTTGCTAACTAATTTTGTTCCACACAACTTGACACAACACCAGAGCTTCACTTGGAGGGAGAGATGTGTCAACGCAGCAGTGAGTATTGATGAAGTTGGGAAATCTGCAGTAAACGTGACCGTGTGAAGTCAGGTGGAGAAGGTGGGAGACCACAGGAGCACGGCAAGTTTGATGGGGTGCACCAAGGTACGCTCCTTACCGGGACTCGTGAGAACTAGGGTTTTCTTACCCTCCTACCTTCTTACCCTCCCTTCTGTGAGGATAAACACCAGGGCACAATAATGTCCAGGTCCTGGGACTAGTCCTGGCTCTGCTGCTTGGAAAACATAAGGCCCTGGACAAGTTTCTCAGTTCCTGTGGGCCTATCTCTCCTGCTGTAACACCTATGACTTTCCTTCATAGAAGTATCTGTTCTTGTCCAAGCTTCTGGATGCACCCAACAGTTGGGAGCAGTAGCAGTAGGAGAGGATGACATGGGCCAGGATAGATGCTCTGTGGCCAACAGAGTGTGTTTCAGCCACCAACCTTAAAATCTCACCATCATTAATGTCATATGGTGACTTTACTGGGCCACAGGCTTCTCAGATTTTTGGTCAAACGTGTTTCTACGTGTGTCTGTGAGGGTATTTCTGGATGCAGTGGACATCCACATTAGTAGACTGAGTAAAGCAAACTACCCTCCCTAATAGATGTGGGCTGCATCCAACCACTGAAGATTTGATTAGAACAAAAAAGCAGACCCTCCCTGAAATAAGAGTAAATTCCTCATGTCTGACTGCCTTGAGCTGAGACATGGGTCTTTACCTACCTTCAGACTCAAATTGAAATCTCAGTTTGCCTTGAGTTTTGAGCCAACCTTGTAGATGGGCACTCCTGGGTCTCCTGCTTTTTGACTGTAGACCTTGGGACTTCTCAGCCCCCATAAGTTTCACGAGTTGGTTGCTTATAATAAACACACATAGACACACACACGTAATATAACTAGAGAGATCCCTGACGAAGACAATCTCCAAGAGTGTCTTGGGTATATATGTGTCAGAGGAGATGGCTGAAAACTGTGCTGCAAACCATTCCCAGCACATCCTTGTAGGCATTATAAATAGTAAAGATGACCTCAATGATTAGTCACAAAACTGTGAAAATATACCTTTGTAGAACTCAGTGTCAGACCTTTATTGCAGCCATATGCCATGTGTGAAGAACCACAATCTAAGCCTGAGACTTAGACAGTTTAGGAAGACAGTCACCACCACAACAAAATAGTAAAAACAGATATTTGGAAGAAATATTAGGGCAAATAAGTGAGAACAGAAGTCTGGGGATGGATTTACAGAGTTAAAGTGTGAGAAGGATTATTGTTTGAAATGTTTTTCCACCTTGGGAGCAAAGCTAGGGAAACTTGGTTTCAAATGAAGATGAGAAGCAAGTCTGGAGGAAGAATCTTTGGTAATATTCCTTTGAGTTTGTAAGAGAAAAATACAGTAGAATGTCCACAAGTGACCACCTCTCTACATTTGACCAATTGTTTAAGTTGATCCAATTTTCATAGACCAAACACGAACCCTAAATATATGTCAGTATAGTAGGCCTAGTTCCTTATATTGACCACCTCCAGAATGTTGACCAGTTTTTTACAGTTCCTTGGGTGGTCAACTTACAAAGGTTCTACTGTAGTATAAAAATTACTCATGGTCTCACAACTCAACATTTTGGTGTACATCCTTCCAAAGCTTTCTCTAACCTCAAATCTCTCTCTCTTTCTCATCATACCTTACACAGTTTTATTACATCCCATTTCTTTCACTTACAAAAACTTCACAAGCATTTGTCTAAGCCATCTACTTATGTGCACCATAATTTTTGGGTAAATAAATGTCATTCTATCATACAGATGTATTGCAACATAGTCAACCAGTTTCCCTATGTGTAAGCTTTTAGATTCCTTCCAATATTTCACTGTTTCCAAGAACACTATGAAAAACAGATTCATACTCAATTAATATTTACAACTTCTTGATTGTTTTCTTAGAATAAATTATCAGATGTGGAATTGCTGTCACAAAAGTTATAAACCTATTTACGAATTTTGAAAACTATAGCTAAATGCCTTCTGTAAACAGACCATTTTCACTCTCACTAGCAATGAGGAAGAGTACCCAATTCTCCCTGCTGTCACCAACGTGAAGCATATTTCTTTTGTTTAATCTTTGCATGAATGAATTCTGAGGAGCAGAATATCACAGAAGACTTGGTACATCACACTGGCCCTTGAATGACTGGTAAGATTTCAATCAGCACACAAGTTGAGGATGGGTATTTCAAGGCAAGAAACTTCACAGTTACTTAGATGCTGATGCTCTTTCTGGAGAATCCAAATATCTAGATGTACTAAAGTTTGTTGGCATTGGGAACACAGAGAAGAGTTCAACTAAAAAAGACAGGCTAGAATGGAACCACAGAGGGTCTGGAATGACATCCTAAGGCTCTTATATTTTATTCTGTGGCAATTCGAAGCCATTAGCAGTTTCTGAGCAGGGGAGCGATGTGTTTTTGCATGCTATCCTGAGGGTGCCAAGAACCTGCCAGAAGGTTGTTAAGTGGCAGGATTGGGTTTCATAGTTTTGACAGTAACCAGGAGACATGTCTATTTTTCCCACTGTAGTGTGACGTTGGGGTTGGAGCACTTCACTAGTGTTCCAATATGCTTCCCATTAAGAGGACAAAACCCCAGCTGAACAAATCAAAAAAGGAGAGAGAAGAACAAATGTAGGCAGGCCAGGCAGAACAGAATGCAGCCGGGCCTGCAAGTAGCATTTGATAATTTATCTTAGTCCTTATTTCTCTCATCAATATTTTATGTCACTAGGAAACTCCAGCTTCATTTTCTGGTAATGAATTTATCATGAGACTAAGAGCAAGTTGCTGAAACAGATGCCTGGGGAACCCGGGGAGAAGGGCAGCTCCAAGCCTCTGCCTGCTGGCTGTGCTACTCTGCAGGGCGAAGCAGCCACCAGGCCAAGCAAGAGAGCCCTGGCCCCAGGAGTGGGGTTCCCATCTGCTACGTGGATCACTGATTTCCCAAACAAACCCTCTTCAGAAAATGCCTTCCCTCCCTGGGAGGCTGAGTAGTATTGGGGAAGGTTAGTCAACAACACTGATTAATTGCCCACTGGGCAAATAACACTGTGATAGAACAGGGGAAGTACTAGTATTCAAACATAAACCTTCATTCTCTCAGAATTTGTGATGATTGTCCAAGTCCGAGGGCTTGGAACACAGAAGACATTCAAAAAATGCCTTCTAAGGTAGGTGAGCAATGGCCAACAGCCACCCCCTGAGGATTCTGGTGTCTAATTTCCGCCATAACTCTGACTTCCTTTGTGACTGGGGTAATTCACATAACCCAGTCTATCTTCAGAAACTTCATTTTACACAGTAGGAAACCAATAATCATAATGGCAGCTGACACTTGCATAGCACTTACCATGTGTTTTTAAGTTATATATTCAATTACTTTTAACAACAATCCTGAGGCAGACATTATTATTGATATTTTACAGACGATGAAGTTTATGCCTAGGTATGTTAAGGACTGTGCCAAGGTCTCAAGCAAAGATCCCTGGTCTTGTTTGTTTGTTTGGGTTTTTCGGTTTTTGTTTTTATTCTTTAATTTCAGGTTAGTATGGAGGAAGGAACAGTTAGGTTCCATAGTTTTGCATTTGTAAGGTTAAAGTCTGATTTGTAGATGTGCTCTACACACCTGTAGATGTGTGCCATATCCTCATGCGATGTACCTGTTGGGTGGGAATGGACCCAACCCCCTCTCCTCTTTTCTTCTCCCCTCTGCTTGAATTTCATTGACCTTTTCTCCCATGTGAGCCTGTAGCTGTTAATCTACTCAAGCAGATTATGAATCCAGGGTTCTTGGTCTTGATCACCACACTATACCACATCTTGTATCCTCTGCATCAGCTCCTCTTGCTACAAGTGACCAAAAAAATGAAAAATGAACAGCATTCAAGGTGGCTTAAGTAGTACAGGATTTACTGGCTGCTAGAAAATTCAAGGTATACTACTGGTTTCAAGTATGGTTTGATGGGAAGCTCAAATTCTATCACCAGGCCTCAGTTTCTCCCTATCTCAGCTGCACTTGCCCTAGGGGGCTCCACTCTCAGACAGCCTCCCCTATGTGGATTCAGGATGGTCGCAGTCGTCCTCATGCTACGCTCTCATAGCGTGAAATTGGTGAGAGAAAACAAATCTTTCCCAGTGTACCCAGGAAAAGTTTTACTATGTTTCTCAAATTAGGCCCTGTGGCTCCCTGTGTGATCCAACAGCCAACAGAACACAACACATTGATTGGAGAAGGGCTTGGTGGCATGCCCTATCCCCCCCTGAACACCTAGGCTCAGTGAGGAAGTAGTTTCCACACAGGGAAAATGGGTACAGGTGTCAAAGAACAGGCAATGGATCCCAGGGGGGGCAAAAGCAACAGGTATTCACTCTTCTCTCCTGCTTCCTACCCCAAGACAAACATTGACATGCCAATGGAAGGACATCAATTAAAGTGACTCTATCAAAAGAAAGATGAAGTCTCTTTCAGCTCAGTTCTGCCAAAAAGATAGGGCATGTTAGCCAGTCCAGAAACTAACACATCATCCAGCATCCTCTTCCTGACTCCTCTCAGACTATGTAGACTATTTTCTGTTCCTCAAACACACCAGAAGCATCTTGTCTCGGGCCTTTGTAGTTACGATTCCCTCTGTCTATCATGCTTGTCCCCTTGAGATCTGCATACCTGCCTCTATCATTGCATTCTCTGCTCAAACACTGACCTCACCAGAAAGGCCTTTCCTGGCTGACCTATCTATCACTCTTGCTGCTTTAATTTTTCTTAAAACCCTTATAAGCATCAAGAAGCCTACATCTACACCTGTTTTTACTTGTTTGTTGTCTGTTCCCTCCTGGGAAGCTAAGCTCTGTAAGCACATGAGGTTTGTTTCATTTGATGTAGATTCCTATACATCGTAAGTATATGTTGGACGCAATGTAGGTGCTCAAATATCTGCTGAATAATGAATGAATGATTCAATAGAGAGTTTATTTGACTATAGCTGGTGCAACTCAGTCTGCAGCAGAGAATCTAGGAGTGGAGGAAACACAGAAAGGAGGCCCAGTTACACTTGCAGATGCCAGGACTGAGGTGAGCACCCCTACAGCCCTGTGTCCTGTTAAGCCAGCATGGTACAATATGACACAGTTGTCTCTAAAAGACTGAAGACAGAGATCAGGAAGAAAAAGAGCTAACAGAGAGTAGAAAAGAGATGAGAGAAACAGAGTAATAAACAAAGAAGCAGAAAGGGGCACAGGACAAGGGTTGCTGGAAGTATGCCACCATTAATTCCCAGGCAGTGGCATCAACAGTATGGTTCTGACATCTGATCCAAGCCACGAGGATAAGCAAGGTCCGTTGACATGTCTCTGAGACCCAAATTGTACCATCACAGAATTATGTCTTGAAAGGGATGTCAGGGGGGAAAAAATGAGTAACTTCTGAAAGATGGCAATCAAATTCCTGGTCTCATTGAGCAGGTGCAATGATTTGAATATTTGTCCTCTTCAAAATTCCTGTTGAAACTTAATCTCCAATGTGGAAATATTGAGAGGCGGGCTCTTTAAGAGGTGATTGGGTTCTGAGGGCTCTACCTTCATGAATTAATCCATTCATGGATTACTGGATTAATGGGTTATGGCAGTGGGACTGGTGGCTTTATATAAAGAGGAAGAGAGGCCTGGGCTAGAACGTTAGCACGCTCAGCCCCTCACCATGGGATTCCCTGAGCCATCTCAGAACTCTGCAGAAAGGCCTCACCAGATGCAGCCCCTTGACCTTGGACTTTTCAGCCTTCATAATTAAGAAATAAATTCCTTTTCTTTATAAATTACCCAGTTTGAGGTATTCTGTTATAAGCAACAAAAAATGGACTAAGACAGCAAGTAAATCTGTTTTCATTAATAAAACTGAAATAAAACTAGCCTTCATCTGTAACATTTATTACCCAGATTAATTACCTAAATAGGTCTGAATTAGAAAAGTAAGATAATTTCAGACAGTCATAACATAGGACATTCACAATTTCAGAGAAATACATGTATATGTACAAGTCAGTATACAAAGCATATGAGATAATATTGATTCATTTTCCTCCCCTTAAAATTAAATTTTCATCATTTACCATTTACCTTTTTCCCATAGAGTAACCTCCAATATCTACTGAATAATAAAAGTCCATTATTGCAAGGTAACATTATTGCATGAATTGCACCATTTGAAGATCATAAATATTCTGCAAACAATCCCATCTCATTCTATGAGGCAGAAATTATGTTCCCCACTTCTCATTAAATTTCTGATGAACTAATAAATGATTGAAAAGTACTTTGCAAGAATGGTGTATTACACGAAAATGTGAGGTGGATGGATACTAGCTCCAACAGCCAGGGCCTACATTAGCATCCAGACTAAATGCTAGGGTTAGAGTCCTGGGCGAAAGGACTCTAGCGAAAGAGGGACAGGACCCTAGAAAAAGCAATAGGCATGTGCCCACAGCCTGGCCGTCCTTCCACATCAGAGTCAATTTTTTTAAGACTGCCAGAGACTCACTATCAGCCCTGTGGCTGGCACATGTAAATCTAGCTTTCTCTGTGTGGGAAAGAAAAACCAAGAGAATGCAGACTTCTATTCCAGCCATGTTCATGACTCGGCTTCCAACACACCCAGCCCCTGTCTCCTGGTTGTTCGCTCCCAGAACCCTTCAAGATCCAACCCCAGAGGTCCCTTCTCTGCACTGACAATGAACATATACTAGGGACTGGCACTCACTTCACCCTCACAACAACCGTGGTGGAAATAATTTTATCCCCCCTTTCAGGAAAGAAGAGAGAGACCTAAATAGGTAAAGAAATTGGTCCTTGGTCAAGAAACATCAGCAATGCTTGGGGGCAAGAGGCCAGCCCTGGGGCCTCTCCACACTAGAGACCTCAGTGACCACCAGATAACGCTGCCTCCCGACAGCCTCTGCATCAAATGAACAAGCTCGCTGTGAGCATTTTGAGCAATTAATGTCCCCTCCATTGCTTTGACAGCTCATCAGACGCTACCTGCTATCATTCAGCTATTGTTGTCTTGATCTATTGATCGCCTCTTTTATTTAGATATTTGTGCTTCATCTTCCAGACAAAGCTGTAGGCTCTTTGAAGG
Source organism: Galagoides demidoff (assembly GCA_963574575.1). Classification (NCBI taxonomy): domain Eukaryota; kingdom Metazoa; phylum Chordata; class Mammalia; order Primates; family Galagidae; genus Galagoides; species Galagoides demidoff. Next base: position 53,477 of record CAUYQV010047192.1, read on the forward strand.
AATTTATCTCTGCCCTAGTACCATGCCCAGCACCTATAAGACATTTATCAATTATGTCTTGATTGTTTTGTGAATGCTCAGGGTGGAAAAATGCGGGTCCTTAGTCTTACGGGGTCTTTGCCCGCATTTCCCCACTCACAGGCCAGCAGCCCTTTCATCCCCCCTACAATCCCCTCTTGTCCCATAAATATGCACAATTAGTAGTTGTCCATATGATTATTTTTTTTAAAAAATCCATTATTATCCATAATTTAATAAAAATAAACTCTATTTAAAGAAAGAACAACTGAGTCATAATCTCTTCCCAATCAAGACATAGTAAGGACACATCTCTTCCCCTGGAAGATGAGAGGGTAGGCTCAAAATTCCCAAGGTCTGTGATGTGCATTTTGTTGTGATATTCGATCAGATTTTTTTTTTTTTTTTTGGAGACAGAGTCTTCCTCTGTTACCCTGGGTAGAGTGCTGTGGTGTCACAGCTCACAGTACCTCAAACTACTGGGCTCAAGTGATCCACTTACTTCAATCTACCCTATACCTGGGACTACAGACACCTGCCACAATGCCCACATAGTGTTTTAAGGATGTTAGAGATGGGGTCTTGTTCTTGCTCAGGCTGTTCTCAAACTCCTGAGCTCAAATGATCCACCCACCTTGTTCTGCCAGAGTGCTAGGATTATAGGCATGAGCCACCACGCCAGGCATCTGTCAGGTCTTAATACATCCCACCTGTCTTACAGTCCCGCAGAGAACAAAAGAAGTTTAAGAGCTATTTTTAATATTTTATTGTATTAAAAACATATAGCATAAAATACAGTTTTAACCAAGCGTACAATCCAATGGTATTAAATATAGTCACATTGTCATGTGACCAAAGAGAATGTTTCAGCATCCCGAATTGAAACTCTGTACCCATTCAACAATAATTCCGTATTCTCCACTTTACTGTTTTTCCACAGTGGCTGAACATTTGACATTTCCACCAGCAATGTGTAAGAGCACCTCGCCTGCACCTCGGCCCACACTTGTTATTTTTGTTGTTTTTCTATGGTGGTGGTGGTTGTTGCTAGCAGCCATCCTGAGGGGTGTGAGGCGGCACCTTCTTTTGGCTATCAATTTCATTTTCCTCACAGCTACTGATGCTGGGCATCTCGTCATGTGCTCATCGGTTACCTATGTGTCTTCTTTGGATCCGTGTCTATTCAAGCCCTTTGCCCATTTTTTAATTGGGTTTTTGTTTGTTCATTTTTGAGTTACAGAAGTTCTTCGGATATCTGGCTATTAATCCCTTATCTGATATCTGCTTGGCAAATATTTTCTCCCATTCTGTGAGTTGCCTCTTTACTCTCTTAATGGTGTCATTTGATACACCAAGGGTTGTTTTTTTTTTAATTTTTATGAACTCCATTTATCTATTTTTTTCTTTTGTTGCCTGTGCTTTGGGTGTCACAGCCAATAAACCAACCCAATATCATGAAACGTTTTCTCTGTGTTTTCTTCCAGAAGTTTTATAGTTTCGGGTTTTACAGGGAGACCTCAATCCATTTTGTGTTAATTTTTGTAGATGGTATCAGGGAAGAGGACAACTTCCTTTTTTTACATGTAGATATTCAGTTTCCCCAACTCCATTTGTTGAAAACACTTTCCTTTACCTAAAAAACAGTCTTAGCATCATAATAAAAAATAGGAGAAAGTGTATTTCTGGGCTCTCCACTCTGTTCTATTGTTCCACATGTCTGTCTTTCTGCCGATACCATACTGTTTTTATTACTTTATCAAATTACTTTAAAACAAATGATACAAAAAACTACAGTAAACTTTTAAATCTGGAAATGTGAATCCTCCAACTATATTCTTTTTTTTTTTCAAGATTGCTGTGACTATTGTGGATCCTTTGAAATTCCTTTTGATTTTTGGAATATATTTTTCTATTTCTGCACAGCATCTGCTCAGGGCTCTGGGTGGTACTGTCATCCTAACAATATGTCTTCCAATCCGGGAGCATCGGGTGGCTTTTCAGTGATACTTATTTAAGCAAGAAAACTAGGACTTTTGATGAAACGAAAAGTAATTTACACTAGTTTTTGCAGGCCCTATATAATCAAGTTCTGGGGGAGTTTAGAGGAAACTGATAACAAATCGATATAACCAGATAGGAAGAGAAAATTAGACACAGTGATAATGAACATTTTGAGAGAGTCCCATGATCCAACCCTTGCCCACTGCCCTATGAAGTCACCAATATTATGTCCCCATTTTACAGATGAAGAAACTGAGACACAGAGAGCTGAAGTAACTCACCCAAGGTTACACCGTTGAGAGTGATGAAGCTGTGATTCAAATCTAGGTAACCGTCTCTCCTATGTCTGCTGAATAATGGATCCCCAAATATATCTAGTCCTAATCCCTGGTACTAGTAAAATGTTATGTTATTTGGAAAATGGATTTGTGAATGTAATATAGTTAGGTTCTTAAGATATAGGAAATACCCTGGTTTATCTGAATGGCCCTAAATACTATCACAAGTGTGAAAGAAAAGAAAGAGAGAGAAAGAGAAAGGAAGGGAGAGAGGGACGGAGAGAGGGAGTGTAGGAAGGTAGGAAGGGAGGGAGAGAGGGAGGAAGGGAGAGAGGGGAGAAGGCCAGGTATAAGTTGGAGATTGGAATGATGTGGTCAAGGAGACTGGAAGAGTCAAGGTACAGATGCCCTCTAAAGTCCCCAGAGGAAGCATGGCCCTGAAGAATTTTGAATTTCTGCCCTTCAGAGAATACTCTGATGTTTTTATCCATCAAGTCTGTGGTTATCTGTTCCAGCAGCCATAAGAAATTGCTATCACTCCTAATCAGGGTTATGGAGCGTCACACTGGGTGACTTCCTCGGGTGCATCAGGTGGAATCCCAGCAGCCAGCGCAACTCCTCCCAAAAGGTGAAGAGAAGATACAAAGCCAGTCGGATCACTGGTTGGTACATTCAGGGCACTTCCTTGTCGATCATGTCATTCAACTTCCTGCCCCAGCTGCTGTCTGCACACTTGAGAGGACATGAGATCACGTATCTGGGCACCGAGAGGCGGCTCCATCTCTTACATCAGAGCAGGGCCTTCCTTCCACAGCAGATCCCAATTTCTGAAGAAGAGAGAAAGCCTAACACTTGTGAATGGCACTTTACAGTTTATAGTGCTCACGAATCTGTATTATTTGTCCTCACAACAAATAAGGACAAACTCTGGTTCTTCCTGTTTCATATAAGAAGGAAAACAAGGCTAAGAGGAGTCCGGGGATTTGCTCGGAGACACACAGGACCCGGAGTGGTTTGATCTTCAATCCGAGGCCGATTGCCCAACCACACCTACTTTAGTATTTTGCACACATAGGAGCCCTGGCAGAAATGTACAAGTGCCATCCCCAAATGCACATGCTTTTTTTCCCATTTAAAAATAAAAATAGTCTTGATGTAAAGTTAAAAATGGGAGGATGATTTGCATGAGACCCTGAGCTCTCAATTACACCAATTACTTTATAATTACAGGCGATGCCAGGTTGGGTTTTTCAAAACCTACATCTATTCTTAAAGGATCTGTCAGGAAGAAGGCTTCTTCTCAGGGAGAGATTCCAATTAGTATGCACGCCGTACGCAGAGACAGAGAAAAGCTGCTGGAGCTCCGAGGAGAAAAGAGACGGGAGCTTTAAACGTCTTCAGCTCGGCAAACAGGTCTGCAGGCCCAATGGGAAACCAGGACCCCTGAAATAGCCCCTCAATCTCGGCTCTGCGGGAGTTCTATGTCAAGGCGAACTCCACCTGAACCCTCCTGTCCCCGCCTTCCCCCCTCACCTGTCTGTTGCCCCAGCAGCCACCTCTTGAGGTGGGCGGGGAACCGTTTAACCTGCTGAGCTTAGATCTCTCAGAGCTGCCCTTACAAGCTGCTGCGGAGAAGCAGTGGGATGGGTCTACCTCAAACCCCTCCTGCCAATCATGGTCTTATCTTCCTCTGGCTCCGAGGGCACTGAATAGCGAAATGTCACCATCTTCTCTATCCTAAGGGGCACTGGCACAGAGAACTTTCTTAGAATGGGGCGGGCCCTGCAGTCAGTCATCCCAGCAATTTAATTGTTCTTAATTTTCCTTTTTTGGGGGGGGGGGGGTTTCCTATGCCCCAGCTGTGAAGCCACCGGGTCAGACAGCTGTGTCTTCAAACACTGCGTTCAAAGACTAGTTTGCACCCGTAAATCCTGATTTTCTTCTGGGTTAGATAGAAAGGCAATCTCAATCATGTGAGCCCAGGAGTTCAGGGTTGCTGTGAGCGATGACACCATGGGACTCTACCGAGGGTGACAAAGTAAGACTCTGTCTCAATTTTAAAAAAGAATAAAAAGAGAAAAAGAAAGGCAGTCTCAGAAAGCTGGGACACCAGGGAACCTTAGGGATCCCAAGACCACCTCCTCATTCTGTGGGAGGGCGTTTAGACTCTGCCGTGTCCGGGCAGTGTCATTTTAACCCTACCTCTTCAAATGGCAGCACTGCCACCAAAAGTCACTGCTCTGCCAAGCGTACATCCCTGCACCTCGCTTCCTGGATAAGGAGAGAGGTGGCCACATGAAAGGGAACTTCATTGGCTCTTACAGATGGAGCTCCCTATTGCTGGCAGGTGACGTGGCACCCTCTGTGTCCCCCACAAACCTAGTAGTCAGCACTGCCATGGGTGCCTTGGAAGGGCTGTCTACCACCTCCTGTCTCTAACAGGAGCCACTTCCCTCTCACATTATCAGACACTGGGACTGAACTAACTTTTGTAGAGCTCTCTGGCCCATCACCAAAGCCTCATTTCTTACAAGGTCAATGTTACTCCACTACTCGCCATTTCTTTAGCAAGAACGCCTCCAGGGACGGTTTACAACCATATGCCTGCTCAGTCCCCAGGATGCTGCAATAGTGAACAGACAGTTCCTACCTGCTATCCCTCCGCATCCTGCCCTCTCTCCTCTTCCACTCTCTAGAAAACTGCCCAAAAAGAAAAAGAAAAGAACCAATAAAGGCAGCCGGCATGGGTTTGGGGAGACTGGAGTTCTCGGTAGGGTTAACTGAGTGCCTCCTGTCATGAAGAGATCAAGTCTGAACTCTGTTGACGTTTGCTCTGCGTTGGTCTCTCATCCCAACCTCTCAATTTCAACCAGACTTCTTAGAAATGAAAAGCCTTCCAAGTTGCAATCACCAGAAATCTCTGTTCCTCTTCCTTTATTTCCACACCATGTTGTACCTCTGTTAAAATAGTATTTCTTATCCAGCCTCTTCCAGCCGGGTGCCTCTGTCCCACCTTCCCTGCTAATTTTCTGTGTCCCCCACCACAAGCTCCAGGTACGGAAAGGCTAATTCGGGTTTTATCACCTTCATTTTGCACATGTCAAAAGTAAACCTTGAAAGGTTGACCCACTTTCCCAAGGCTACATAAGAGGCAGGGCAAAGACTACGAAGCAGGAAGGCAGGATGGAGGTGTGCGGGCTCACGTGGATCTGTCTGCCTGGGTTCAAATCCCAGCTCTGTACTCATCAAGCTGTATGAATTTGGGTGACTTTTTTTTTTTTTTTTTAGCCCATCTGTGGTTCTGTTTCTTCAGCCATAAAACAGAATAACCCTAGTGCCTACCTCAGAAACTTGTAAGGATTAAATGACTTCATGTGTGTAAAAAGATTAGAAAACTGTCTGGCATGTAGATTGTGCTCATGAAATTTTAGCTGTTTCTGTCAGTTGTCTTCCTGTCCTTCTTCTGCCCCATCCCAGATTGGGCTCTGGCACCCATGGGCTTGGTGTCCACTTCAGACCCTATCTTCCTCCCTCCCCTTCTCCAACACCCGACCACCTACTCTAGAAGTCAAGGCTGCCCCCATTGTCACCTTCTTCCTGCAAGAACCACACATCACCACCTTCCCCCATGAACACTTTAACTGAACCCTTTTGCCTCTAACTGAACCCCGCCTCCTCCTTGGGGCCTGGTGTTTTCAGCAGTCTTCTCTCAAGAGGATCATCTGGCCCTGGGCCCTCCTGGGACACAGATACCCTGCTCGTCAGGTGACTCCTTCACCATCTTCACCTATAAAAGCACAATGCTTGGAATCTCCTGTCATCTGACTACACCACCTGCCTCCGTCCTGGTTGTCCTTATTGGCAGCCCCATTTCCCTGACTGTCCATCCCTCCTCTGACTCTACTCTTCTCCCACTTCCATAATTTAATATACACAAAATCATGCTTCAGATACCCTGACTCTGGTCTTCTCTGAAGCTTTACCTGTGTGCTGTAACAGGTAAGGATCATTGCTAAGAACAATCGTCTGCCCAAGCACGATTTCAAACATCCCACATAATGAACAATGGCTCTCTGTTTCCAGGCTACTTCCTCCAAAGCCCAACCCCAGCAGGACTCTCCTGCCTCTCTCCTCTTCAGGCCATTGAGTCTATCTGCTCCCTGCCCAGCTTGAATGTGTCTGTCACTACGCTGTGTATCTCACCCACACCCTCAGTTCTCCTGTCCTCCTCCTCTCTGCCACCGTGTACTTTCTTGATCTCAAAATCATAATCTGGTTTTATCTAACCAGATCACACCGCCCAACCGGTCATGTTTCAGAAAAGCACACTGGCCTTCTGACTATTATAATCCATGGTCAACCAGCTGGAGGGCACTCACACCTGCGTGTGCTTACACACTCGCCCTGCTGCCCTGCTAGGTGGCTGGCTCATGCCTGGTATCAGGTATCTGCTCATGAGTCCGCCCTCTCAGCTGAGGACCTTGCTTCTTTTTGATTAAGGAAACGGAAACCCCAGGAGGAGGATATCCACAGACTCCGCATCCATCTGCCTTCCCGCGTGGGCCCAGTCATGCCTCCTTCGCTCCTCTTGCTGGGAGTGACTGTGCTCCCATCCAAGGCCAGCACCTCTGGCTTTCTGCTACACACATTCCTCATCATCCACCCAAGGACGGTGCTCTGCAATTCCCCTCCTTTCGCTCGCAGTGTCACTTTTTCACACTCTGCTGGATCATTCCCATCAACATACAAACCTGCTGTTGTTTTTTCTACGAAGAAAACTCTCTCAATCACACTTTCTCCTCTAGCTACCCCCACTGCTCTGTTTCCCTAGAGCAAAGTTCCTTGAAAAACTTGTTTATATCCATTGCCTCATATGCGTCTCTGCACATTCCCTCTTAAAATCTTCTTGACTTCCACTCCCGCCTCCTCACCAGCACTGCCTACGTGAAGGTCACAGATGTCATCCATGGGGCTGAAACCAGTGGCAATGTCCCATCCTCGTTTTCCTAATCATCTGTAGCATTTTCCTCCATTGATCATGTTTTCCTGCTCAAACATGGAAATACTCAAACACTGTCTTTTCCTTTTAAAAAAATTTTCTTTTATTAATTTCCGATTAATACAGGGTGGCCACAAAGTTCGTGTGCAATTTTAAATTGCACACTATTTTCAATTGCATATGAACTGTATATATGGCCGCCCTGTATAAGAGGACATACAACTGGGTTATATTTGTGTTAGGTAACATCCAAGTGGTAGTTGAACCCTTCACCCAGAAGGTGTGCCGTATACCCCTTCATTGTGCCTGCTAATCAAACACCATCTTGGCGTGGCTCACTGGATCACACGCCCACCTGGTTTCCCACAACACTGGATTATCTTAGTTTCTGGCTGTGGCTCCATCTCACCTCACCTCCAACCACCAGAGCTCTCCGCCTCTTTCCTCTCTATTCCCACTCCCTAGGTTAGGTCACCCAGTCTTTGGTGTTCAATATAATCTTTCTGCCAATGACTCACAGATTTGCGTCTCCTGCACTTTGCTCTGAACTCAACTTATATGTCATACCACCTGCCAATTGTTCCCGGACGGACGCAGATAGACACCTGAAACCAAACGTACTTAAGGCTGTGCTCTCGAAACACCCAACCCTGTGCTTTTCACTTTCTTCCCAGTGTCAGTTAGTGCAACTTTGCCCTTTCAATTGTGAGGCTAAAAGCAGTGGAATCACCTTTGACATTTCTCTTTTCCTCATCCCCACATCTAATCCATTAGCAAATGCAATCATCAGCCCTTTAAGGGACATGGGGCCTCTGACACTTCTCCACTCTGCCCAGGAGCCTTCCACACTGAGATTACTCCAAACCCTGCTGGCCCTGGCCCTTCCCCTCTCTCACCTACACCATCAGCCTTCAGCACATCTATCAGAGCAGCCATGAATAGGCCAGATCATCCCAGCTCTCTGCCCAGAGTCCTCTACTCAGCTTCCAGTAGAGGAAACTCAGTATAGGACTTTGACTCCAAGTAGCAGCGGCCCCAACTTACTTTGCACCTACTATGATCTGTACCGTGATCTGCCCTCCCAAGCCCCCCCTGCTGCGACAGCCCCTCTTCTCTACCCAGTTCCCTCTGCCTCTGGCCACTGCAGGCATTCTCTTATCCTCAAATCCCTAATTTGCTATTTCCCCTGCCTATAAAGCCTAAAACTGCTCAGCTCTGATAAGCCTTTGCCTAAATTTCACCCTGGAGTGAGGGCTTCTCTGGTTGTCCTATATGAAACTTCAACTCTGTATTTTTCTCCAAGGCACTGCTCCCTTTCTAGCCTTTTCTATGTTTTATTTATTTATCTCATAGGTCGACTGTGCTCCATGGGGGAGAAGAGTTCTGTCTGTGTTGTCTCCTGATATTTCCCAAGGGCCTAGAATGGAGCCTGATGGATAGTGGGTGCAAAATAAGTTGGGGCTGAAGAAACAATTGGCAGCCATTATCATCCGATATCAGTCCATCCCGGCTAGAGCTCTTCACTTCCACCGCAAGCGTACACACTCACACACCCCCTGATTCATTGCTCAGCATGCCTCAGCCAATCTAGAAACCTGAGATTCAAGGCACATGTCCTGACTCCAGCTCCTGAAGTTATGGTCCATCCTCCATCCTCTTCACTCTGCCACCAAGGCTCCAATGCACCCCACTCTTGGGCTCTGCAGTATGGTCCATCTCCTCTCCTAGGGCACCACCCGCGCTCTCCCCTGTTCGCTGGGCTCTCAGCACTTTGACTAAGGCACATTTCCCAAGCATCTGCAGCGGGGGCCAGCAGGCCCTCTCCCCATGCCTTCCCAAGCTCCTTACCAGCTGGTTTTCCTCCTTCTGGTTTCAGTTTAACCTCCCAGCGCCTTCCCTGACCACCCTGTCTAGAGCGGCTCCCACCCACCCACACCCTCCCCTGCACTCTTCCCTTCACTAGCTTCTTTCCCTCCAAGCGATTATCAAACCACAATTACCTCATTTAACTATGTACATGTTTCTCCTCTACCACCCCATCGGAACTGTGACATCAAAGGCTGGGACTTAGCTCAGAATGAGTAAATAGTAGGTCTGCGAGTGCACAGGGGAGGGGTGAGTGGAAAGCGGCTGCCGTCTCTGAAGCCATCAGCTGTCCCCCTCTGCCCTGGGAGCAGCTGCTGAGCAGAAGCAGTGAGGAGGATGAAGAGAACGTTCCGAAAACATCTGGCGGCCCAACCCAGCAATCTTGCCTCCCGCCCTTCTTAACCCATCCTTGGTCTTTCTCTCTGGCAGTTTCTCTGCCTCAATGTTGTGGCAGTGAGGAGGCCTTCTCCAGCAAGCAGCACCACCCCAGACAATATTGTTTGAGGAAGTTTAAGAATCAAGAAATAACTCATCCCAAAATAACCCTGCCTCGGCTTCCAGCTGCTCTGAACAGCTGGATGCCTTTTCCTAGCCACATAGCTTCTGTCTCTGCTCTAATAACATGGGGAGAAACCAAACACATTGAGCCATGCTAAATGGGGTCGTTATCGTTAATTCCCTAAGGAGGATAAATGCCATCGGCGTCCTCACCAATCGTCAGCAAAAAGATTTTAAGCTCCCCTCCCCATACTCAGCTGTGGGTTGGGCACCAAAGAATCACAAAGCCATCTCCACGATCAAATTTATCAACTAGCCGTGCTGAGAAAAGACAGCTCGCATCAGACAATTAGCCAACAATACGATAGAAAGTAATTAGGCACTGAGTGATGTCATTCAGGTTCAGAGAGGACTGAGGTTAAGAGTAATTGGGAAAGGCTTCTTGGGGGAGTTTCAAGCTATGTTGTGAAGTGTCTGGGAAGTTGAAGAAGAGGAAAGCGGTACAGAGAGGGGAAACGTTCACACAGTCTCAGAGGCTTGAATGAACCTGGACAGACACAACTGTCACGATTAGTGTTTAGGAGCAGGGGCAACAGGGGAGAGCAGAGAGGCTGCAGGACTGGAATACCACCTGGGCTGGAGACCTCAATTTACCACTCATGTTGTATGAGGGCAAAAATTGCTTCACCTTGCTGAGGCCTATTCCTCAGCTGCCAAATAAGGAATACATCTATAATACTGGATACCTCCCTCCCAGAGCCCTCGTGGGAACCAGAGGATAAAAGCAGGGGTGGGGTTGGCAGTGCCTGTAGCTCAAACCCAGCCCAGGCCAGCTAAACAACAATGACAAGTGCAACAAAAAAAATAGCCGGGCGTTGTGGCAGGCACCTGTAGTCTCATCTACTCGGGAGGCTGAGGCGAGAGAATTGCTTAAGCCCAAGAGTTGGAGGTTGCTGTGAGCTGTGATGTCACAGCACTCTACCAACGGTGATATAATAAGACTCTATCTCAAAAAAAAAAAAAAGGGAGGGGTAGGGCAGGGCTAAGGGGTTGCACAGAGCACCCCAGGAGGCCAGAAGGCAGCAGGTAGCAGAATGGGGCCAGCCTGCCCCAGGCTTGAAAGCCAGGCTGAGATGTAGAAGCCCTTGCCTTGGAAAACCAGTGAGGGCTTCTCAGCTTGGGTATAATGAATGCGTGCTTTGGGGAAACATTTCTTTTCTCACATTGAATACAAGATGGCTGGTAAGCCAAGGCCACATGCTAGCAAGCAACAGCGGCTCCTTGCTCAACAAGTAAAAGGTTTCATAAAGGACACTACCCCAGGGTGGAAAGGGCATCTGGTGCTCTTTCAGGAAAGCTACCATGCCCCAGAGTGACACTTTCCCCTCTGCGGGGCTGTCTCACACGACTCTCTGTGGGAAAGCTTTGTTCCCTTATAAATATGGCCGTGTGTATTTAGAGGATGAGAAACCCACCCATTTATCAGGCATTTTGCTAGCTCTCCTACAGGGAAATGTGACCTTCGAGGAATGAGGCAATCTGCGATTTAGAGCAGGTGGGTTAACAGAGGGTCTGGGCGGCAGAGTGGGCAGAAGCAGAGGGAGCTGGCTGAACAATCCAGTCTGCCCTTTTCCAAATATGCGTCCTGAGTTCACTAAAGACTTTGCCGCAGTCCCCAGCACTGTGTGTTGTGGGGTCCTTGGAAACCACTGGGTTTTCCCTGCTTTGTGACCTTCCATTTGAAACTGCTTGCCTTGGAAAACTAGTAAAGCCTTCTCAGCTTGGGTGCAACAGACAGGACACACATTTCTTTTCTCTCACTGAATACAAGACGGCTGGTAAGCCAAGACCCCCTCCTGTGCCCGTGGGAAGGATGGACATTGCCCCTGTGTTCTCTCTATTCTTTCTACCTCTTCCTGTGACTAGAACCACCAGGCCAAAAGTAAAAAGCATCTTCCCAGGCCCCAGCCATCCTTATCACCAAGTGCAACATGGCCAGGACAGGGATAGCTGCCTTCTCCCTGTCCCCGTGAGCCCTGGCCCAGCCTAGACCCTCAGTGGTTGGGATGTGCTGAACAGGGGGCCTCTGGATGTGTGGAGTTTAGACTCAGCCCTGAACTTCAAGGCATGGCCTGGGAAGAAAACCAGCCACTCCCAGGCAGAGATCTGGGCCTCCACTCTGCAGCCCTGCTTCTCTGATCTCGCTTAGTCCAGTGCACCCCCACCCCTGCCCCAGCTGGTTCCCCTCCTGAGAGACGAGTGTGTTTAAGATTCCCAGCACGGGTGTAAGAGGCGATTCCAAGCATCTTGCTGCAGAGTGAACTAATCCCACCAGGTTAATTCTCCCCCTCAGTTCATTTCATCATATTAGAGCCGGCAGGCACCCCGTGACGCTTCATTACCTGTGCCACTTGAAGGCAAGGCTTTCTTTTAATGAGCTGAGCAACGTGGGGGCCCCCTGCTAAGCACCCCAGACTATGTATTTGTCCTGAAAATGGGGAAACCCCAGCCTGTCCATGGGTTAAAGCTATTGCAAAGTGGAGTGAAGGGGCTAAAGAGTCCAGTGAGGTCAGAGGGAGCACAGGGGGCGGAGGGAGGGGGGCCACGCTCCCCCCACATCCCTTCCTGCACACTTGAAAGCTTATGGGAAATTCTTAGTCTATGTCAAAGGCCCCAGGGCTGGAAAGATCCCACCCTCAGTCTGCCTAATCCAACCTCAATCATCACACCCCGTTTTCCAACAGAGAAAGTGCCATTTCCTCCAAAAAGTCTCATTTCCAGGGCTTTTGAAATTACCCCAGGAAAGAAAGAAAGAAAGAAAGAAAGGAGTTTTGTGCTAGGAGTGGGGGAAAGAAGCTGCCTGAGTGTATGCACGAGGTAGGCAGCGGGGAGGGGTGCGGGGCAGGGAGAGGCAGCACCAGGGCTGGACACCAGACGGCCTCGCCCTTAGGGAGCTTGCCCCTCCCGTCCACCCAGCTGTGTGAAAGAGAGCTCCCCTAATTAATCAAATCGTCTCCACCCTGCTCCGTGAGGGCTCCACCGGAAGATAAAACCCTGTGGCAGCTAACGGAGGATGGCCGACTTGGCATGGACGACCAGGATGGGGCGGAGGGTCTGTCAGGAGGGCACAATTATTTCACCAGCATGCTATGCCTCTGTTCCCAGAGAGCTCGGCTGCCAAGCACACCCTTGCTTGCTCACTCCCGTGCCCAGCTTTGTTTGATCTGCGAGCTATTCCCCACCACCTCTCCGCACTCAGCCCCCTACCCCGGCTGGGTGGCATTTAATCCATTACCTTCCGTCCGCTCCTTTCCTGAGCTCGTGCCTCTGCACATTTCTGCCTTTCACTGCACTTCTCAATTACTGTCGTCCACAAGGAAGGAGAAAAGAGAGAAAGGGACTAAGGGGAGAGTGAATGGGCCTCCGGGGGGCTGCCTTCAGTGGGGGCCGCTCCCCAGATGAAAGGGCCTTCGCATGCCCTGCATGAAGGGAAAACTCTGAGAGTAAGTAGAAAGAAGAAAGAAAATGGCTCACTGAACACACTATGGTTTCCAGCATAAAAGGGCTGCAGACAGCAGCCCCGCGAGGCTTTGCTCACTGGGGGGAACGCAAATAACTTTCCAGAAGGAAAACTAAAATAAAGTATTGCTCAAAAACAAAACCAAATGGGCTCTGGGCCCTGGGCAGGAAGTCAAAAGGAGCGATGGGACATGACAATGCTTTTACCACGTCTGTGGTCCCCTGTGCTGTCCACACCCACCTCCCCCCCCCAACTCAACACAGGTGCTCAAACCTCTCTGGCTACAGATGAAGGTGCATGAGGAGTTCACCGGAACCACTCAGTGCCTCAGAATCTCTTCTTGTAAAAAGGGTACTAGGATGGCGTCCCCCCTGCGCCAAGGGAGTTGGGAGGGCAGTGCCTGGGCGCAGCAGTGCTGTGAAGCCCTCCTCCAGCAAAGGAGATCAAGTGGGATTTCTTGCCTCTGAGAAGGGTGAGGTAAGGAGTGGGGAAGATTGTGTTTGAAATCACAGATTTTGAACTCGCACAGCTTTCCACAAAAACCTGCTCCCCCACCATGCACAGGCGGCTGCAGGTGACCAGACGCGTCAGCCCCCTTCACCCCAGCTGGTGAGCTCTACTCACTGTCCTCACCACCGCTGATTCCTGATGTGCCGTTTAAGACGTCAGGCTGTCCCCACCCTCCCCTCTGTTGCTCCTGGGCCTTCCTCTCCAGGTGGCCACAGTGAAAGGGTGATTAATGAACAGGCCACACGGGCATTGCATTACTAGATTAAATCCTACACAAGGCAGCACCTTCGAGATTGCAGACTCTTGCATCAGCACCTGGGTCGCACCAGGGCCACTGCAGGGTTTCTGCCAGCATGAGGAATGGCCCAGGCAGGGGGCAAAGAGCAAAAGTGTTGGCGCTGGATGCATTCCAGAAGCCCTAGGGTTCATTTCCTTAACTGACTCAAATCCACTCCCAGCAGGTCAAATTAAGTGGTCACCCACACTCCCTGGGGGCTCCTCTGACATGGGAGACCTCACGTCTCCACAAAGCGGTCTGTTCCCTGGTCATAACATGTTAGGAAATGAGCTCGCACCTGCCTCACTTCAACTGTTATCACCACCGTTCACTCAGACAACCATGCGATCACTCTGTAGAAACGTGCAGATCCCCTGTGATGTACCAGGGATTGGCCTGCAGCATCCGAGATACCGACCTGGTTCCTGTCCTCGCAGGCCAGACAGCTGAGTACTACCTTAGGAGAAGCTCAGGGATCTAGGGGACACCTAGGAGAGATGCTGACCGAGACTTGGATTGGGGGGTGTAGGGCTGCAGGTCAGGAAAGGCTTTCTGAGAGAAGCAACAGATAAGCTGAACCTTTTGTAAGATTTAGCAAGTCAAATGGAGAGGAAGGTGTAGGGCCGCTGTGGAGGGTCAGGCTGAGCGGCTGGGCCAGGAATAGGACTTAAGAGGAGCCCAGGCACAGATCGCTGGGGTAGGCAGGAGGGAGGTGCCCTTGAGATTCCATAAGCTGGTTAGCCCCTGCAACCAGCCTGGGTCCTAAGCCCTGTCTCAGTCTGTTTCTTTTGCTATAACAAAATGCTATAGTCTGGGTGGCTCATAACGTACCAGAAATTTATTTCTCATAGTTCTGGAGGCTGGAAAATTCAAGATCAAGGCATACTGGGTGCCTGGTGCTCGATTTTTGGTTCACAGATGGCACCTACTCGCTGTGTCTTCAGGCATGAGAGGGGAGAACTCCAGTCTCTGCAGCCCCCTGTGAGGGCACTGACCCCATTCAAGAGGTTCCACTCTTGTGCCCCAATCACCTCCCAAAGGTCCCACCTCCTAATATCATCACCTTGGGAGTTGGGTTTTAACACATGAATTTGGCCACAGGACAGGGGTGGGGGGAAACACATTCTTTTTTTTTTTTTTTTTTTGAGACAGAGCCTCAAGCTATCCCCCTGGGTAGAGTGCCATGGCATCACAGCTCATAGCAACCTCCAACTCCTGGGCTAAAGCGAGTCTCCTGTCTCAGCCTCCCAAGTTGCTGAGACCACAGGCGCCCACCACAACGCCCGGCCATTTTTTGGTTGCAGCCATCATTGTTGTTTGGTGGGCCCGGGCTGGGGATTCGAACCCGCCACCTTAGGTGTACGTGGCTGGTGCCTTAGCTGCTTGAGCCACAGGCGCCGAGCCGGGAAACACATTCAAGCCATGGCAGCATTCTCCTTTTCTACTCCAACCCAGCCCATCTGCACCGATGCCTCCCCATGCCCAGCACTTGTCTTGGCTCTGACCCGGAGCCCCATCTGCCTACTGCTCAGATTCCTTGACTACTCGTCAGTTCTGTCCTGACAGCTCCTGGGTGCCACCACTCTCATCTGTCAAACCCCAAGGCCCCACAACATCCCCCTTGGGGCTACCTGGCTTCCCACCAACTTTTCTCAAGGCCATCAGAAATGAGTCAGAAATTATTCCCTGTAGGAAATAAGGTGGTCCTTCTACCTGGGGGTGCGGAGAACAGGTCCAGCTCTGCTGTGAGTGCATCTGAGGTATTTGACAGCTGGTCTCATCACGTTCCCCCACAGGAAACGCACCTGTTCCCCAGCCTCAGACCATGCCTTCCCATGGGATTGCTAAGTCCTCGGATGAGATTTCAAACTAAAACCACCATTTATATAAGCAAAATGGTGCAGAGCCATAAAATGGAATACTATTCAGCCTTAAAAAGAAGGAAATTTTGGTGGATGCTGCAATGTGGATGAACCTTGAAACTTCATGCCAAGTGAAAGAAACCAGACAAAAAGGCCACAGGCCCTATGATTCTTCATGTATGGCAAATCCAGAATAGGCAAATCTCTGAGATGGAGAGTAGAATTGTGGTTGCCAGGGCTTAGGGGAGCAGGGAGTAAGAAATAACTACTAAAGGTAGGGCTTTCAGTTTGGGTGATGAAAAAGTTCCGGAACCGGATGGCGGCGACGGCTCCACTATACCATGAATGCACTTGGTGTCCCTGACTTGTACACTTTAACATGGTTAAAATGTCACATTTTACGTTATGTTTTCCCACAATAAAACAATTCCCTACCGTCTGTATAATACCCTGTATCTAATGAGGATTTTCACACAACATAATATACACCGTCATCCCCCTTTCTGCCTGTGTAATTCCTCATTGTAGACGAGGGAGCTGAGGCTGGGCCAGGCTGGGTCACAGCAAGAGCTGGCCCAGGTCCTCAACCTGGCTGCGGCATGTCCACACTGAAGAGCAAAGCTGCGGCCACACTGCTCCTGCCCACAGGGGCTGCCGTGGGAATTGGGGCGGGGGTGAGGGGAGACTGCTGAAGAATTTCACGTCCACGACTCTGTCACAGCGAGGTACAAGTGGGAAGTTTGGATCAAGAAAGGGGACAACTTTCTTACTTGAGAAATGGGACAAAAGAAAATTTGCCAAATTTCCTTTCCCCCATATGGATGTGAGGCCTGGGTGGGCACGGCAGATGGTGGAGGAGGATCCGTGGCTGAGTCTCCTTCCCACAGTCAGGGCTGTTAATAGAAAAACAACCTGAACTCTGTAAAATAATTTAAAGAGGCTTATTCTAAACCAAATACGTGCCACCATAGCCTAGAAAGCCACACCCAAGAAGCCTTGAGCAAGTGGTCCTGCTGTGGGTGGTTACAGTTTGGCTTTATGTATATGAGGGAGACAGGAATCACATGTAATGTCATAAATCAATACATAGAAAGTATATAATAGTTTGGCCCCAAAGACAAGGTATCTTGACATGGAGGCTTACAGGTTATAGGTGAACTGGAAGATTCTTTGATTTGTAATCCATTAAAGCAATGAAGCTTTCTTTGTCTACAGGTCTGGAATGCTCTTAGATAAGGATGGTCCTTAATCAGAGACGAGCCACTGAACTTACACCAAGACTCAACTGATGACCCACAGGTCTAGTTTCACTTTTGTGTTATGTGGACTTAGACCTGTTAATGATCTTGTATACTGTTGTTACAAAGAATAACTCCAAAAGGGAGGGGTCATAACTAGGAGTGGCTGACCTCCCTTCTATTCGTGGTCAGCAACTTCGCTTTGAGGATTTCCTGGGGTCTCCTTGGCTAATAGGGAGTCCATTCTTTCAGCTGGCAGGGGGACTTAAGGTTTTTTTCTCATTTACAGAGGCACCCACAGGAGAAGATAAGCATGAGGAGCAAGTAGAAGGAAGGAAAGATCTTCCCAGGGGCCTGATTCAGACAACTGGGGAAAAATCTGGAGGAAGGATTGGGCCGGGAGGGAGGGCAGCTGAGCAGAAGACAGGGCACCACAGGCTTCCCCTCCCTGCGTTCCCTGGAACGCAGAGGGAGGCTGCACTGCCCTGTGTTAGTATCTCACTCTGATGAGGGATGAGGGCCCGTTATGATTGGATATAGGCCACAAATAGCTCCCGAGACAGAGTCTGCTAGGCCTGTTAGGGGAGTGAAGGGAAACAGAGGCCTTGAGTCCTAAAGACTCACATTATCGGCCTCTGAGTCATGTGACGAATAAGCTAAACACTTGCAAACAGTATCTGATTTGTTCTTTATAAGAACGGGTCAGAAAACCAAAGCATAGGATGTGTAAGACACCCCCAGCTGGAGGCACAGGGTCTTGGACCTGGGTCAGTCATGTCTGGATCTCCTCTCTATCGTGCCTGGTTTGAGCTCAGGTCTTTGGGTAAAAGGCCAGAGGTCTGAATGAGCTATATACAGATTTGTGCTCCCTGCCCTCCAGGGGCTCAGCACAGCACCTGCAAGGACAGTACAGGGAGGACATGGTCAGTGCAGGTGTGGGAAGGGTGGGCCCTTTACCTACACTGACTGGGGCTTCTACCAGCAGAGTCGCCTGCCATTTGAGCCTGAGGGCTCCCCCAGAAGCCAGCCCCTGGAGCATCCCTTCTGTCACACTGGTACATAGTCCACTTTCTCTCTTAGCTAGGAAACCCTGTCTTCAATGAGGACCTTTTCCAAAACTGTGCCCTGGCGTCAGCCTAAGGACACCTGTCTCCTGCCTAAGGAAGCCAGTCCTACAGATTCCATCTAACAGATAGGAAAATGCCACAGGCTAAGACCCCCCCAAGGCCATGTAGCTGCTAATGGAAGACCCGATATTTAGACCAAGCTCAGTCTGACTCCACTATGCTGTGCTTTTCTGCTATGCAACACTGCATAAAAATTTATCACTGAGATCATTCTTAAAAACTGCTCCCTACCAGTGTCAGCTTTTCCCAAGGACCAAATGCAAAGGATGAACTGTGCAAAGCCCTATGAGCCACTATGCTCTCTGCGTGTTGTGGAATCAGCAGTGGCCCACCCACCAGCCAGCTTGCTGCCTCTAACTCACAGCCAAAGTCTCCAGCTTCCTGGGCCTGGAGCCACCACCCAGAACCATGTTTTTAAAACTAACTTATAAAAGAAACCATCACGCAGGAACCACTGTGTCTCCTTCTGATTGCTTCAGATTCAAAAATCAGGTGGGTTTTCAACCAGAAGCTATTGTTTAAAGTCTGAGTTGCTGGTTTTGATAGAGGATGCAATGCATAATCATCCAGATATTTTTACCCAGTTTGGCATCCCTAAATGCGTGGAGACCTTTGTTTCAGGAGGTCTTTGTCAGCGGCCACTCTGGAGAAGGCACTGGCCTGATCCTGGAATATCGCCGTCCATCTAGATACATCCTGTAAGGCATTTACTCAGTCTGTGCCCCACCATTCCCATCTGTAACACTTGCGAGCCCTGCTCTGCTGGTCTCCAGATGTGTGACCCTGTACAAAGCCCACAGCCTCCAGAACCTGCTTGCCCATCCATAAAATGGATAATCACTATTGCATACTTTGTTCCATTTGTGTCTGCCTATCCTCTCCATCCTCCCTTACCCTAGAAATAACTCTTCACTTTCCTCTGAGTCTGATAGGCCAATTCCTTCCAGGAGTTTCAGGACTGGTCATGGGGCTCAGTTCCCACTGATCAATATAGTCCATCCCTCCAGTCCCAGTGATCAGCTCATAGGCCACATGAACAGAACTGAATTCCAATTCCAGGACATTTAGAAAGGCTGACCATTTACAGTAAGGATGACAGTAGCCCAGTGCTTTGGGGGCCACTCTAAGGAAAGAACTTGTCTGAGGGTGAAGCCACCAGAGAGAGGAAAGTAGAACTGAGATATAGAAAGAGAATCTTTTGAGTCCTTGGAACCAGCCATGCTGGAGCTCAATCTTAACTCCTCCTCTTATTGTTTATGTGAATGAGTTGAATTGGATTTTTGACACTAAAACTGAAATGATGCCTGTGTAATAGGTTCTCTGTGAGGCTTGGTTGAGATAATATAAGCAAAGCACTCAGCCCAGTGCCTGGCATACAGTAAGCCTTCCATAAATAATGACAGCTATTATGGGGAACAAATGGGATGATGGATGTAAAAACACTCAGAAGGCATAAAGTGTAGTATAAAAGTACAGGACCTGTTATGCGCTTTCCCATTCTCCAGTGATCTATACCGCACGGGGCGGCTTTATTGCCCACTCTCTCCTTCTCTAAATATTTCATGTGCCCAATTAGACTGTGAGAACCTTGTGGCAGGGACCAGTGTTTATATATCGTTTTAACCATCGAAGAATATCGCACAATTGTCAAGTTCATTGTAGCATAGCACAGTCATTAAGACCACAGGCTTAGTGCCTGAACACCTAGCTTTCACCCGCCCCTTGCTATCTGGGTGGCCACAGGGAGATGATTTCATGTCCCCTCATCCTGGTTTTTTGCTCAATAAAGTGGGACCAATGCTAGTTCCTACCTCGTTTAGTTGTTATGGTGATTAAATTAGTTAATTTAGTGGGTTAATTAAATTAGTTGCAATTCTTCTTAAAATAATTGTACAGCATGTATAATAGTCCTTGACACAGTAACCCTTATATAAGTGCTTATTACCTAAACATCTCCTAATTATTTTCTTACTATTATTATTAAAGCATTTACTAAATATTCAAAAGATATACCTCTCCTTCCTTAATATTGTGATGAAGAAGGCAAGTCTCTGCCTTTCAAATAATCACAGCCATCATTCATTTACGAGCATCCTAGGTTCCTTCCTCTATAATCTCCATGGTTTAACTATTCACTTGAAAGCAGGAAGGAGCTAACACTGATACCTCCCTTTGCAGATGAGAAAGGAAAGGCCTAGAAAGGCCACATAATTTCTCCAAGGTGCACAGCTTGTGAGACACAGTAAGAAGCAGAATTTTGCACACACCCCACTCCAGATCTGTCGTGCTCTACCCACTCTACAATACTGCCTAAGGAGATGAGACATAAGCATATGGTCAAAACGTACAAACACAAACAACTGCAGCTGCACAGATTCCTGCCTGCCTTTAACAAATATTTATTTAGTGCTGAAATATGTACAACTGCCAAGAAATAAGGAAATGGACTACAGTGAAGCAGAACCATTTCTCAACCTGTTGATCTGGGAAAATAGGTAGTTACCCTTCATTCATTTGGCAAATAATTAAGAATTTACAATTGGCCAAATACTAAGGATAGACAGAGCATCAACAGAGCTTAAAATGTCATGGGTTTAGGTATATAAGTGCTCAATAGTGAACTAATAGAAGGATCATTGTAAGTATCAATGAATCAATGGATGGATGAATGGATGATTGGGACAGATGAATGGATGGATGGATAGATGATTGGATGGGTGGGTTTTTCCAAGGATCCCTATGTCACTGACCTTTATGCAAAGAAGACTGCACAGTAGTCTTCCCTTTATTTTTTTCCTCAAATGATTTAATACATAATGTAAGAGACTGAATCTAGAATTTGGGAGATGGAAAGAGCCTAAGAGATCAGAAAATCCAACTCCTTCCTTTATAGATGAAGGAAGTGGCATCCAGAGAAATGGAGGTCACATATATGAAACTTTGATTCCATGACCTCTTTTGCAAACATTCTATTAGGCGACAGAGATTTCCTATTCCTTGACTGAGATCACATCTAAGGAAGATTAAATTTTTTTATCCCCAGATCCCCTCCTTGACCCAGAGTAACCAGCCTTCACAAGGGCCACCTGGAGAATGGGCTTAGCTAGGACAGTTGATGAGGCCTTTATACCTGAGGGCAGGAGAGGGGGAATGCTGGCTAAGGACTTAAAGATCATCAGATGGGTCTCAGAGCACCAATTTATAAGGCCGCTAATAAAGTCCATCTGCTCACGATAGGAGCCTGCCTCTGCCTGTGATTACTGTTCAATAATTGTCCTTGAGGGAAAACATCTGCTGGTCCTATCCCATGGGTCACCTCCTATTTGTCTCATCCCTAATGTCCATTCCACTATAGCTGGGCTGATACACTGTGGCCAGGCAAGAGATGGCAGGTGCCCTGGATTCCTCTTACCTTGCGGTTGTTCCCTGTTCCTCTGTCCCCTCCCTCTTTGAACCAGCTGTATTCTCTGTTACTTTTTCCACAGTCAGTACTGTGATTCATGGAAAAGCATCTGTTCTAACACAAAAGTACTGGACCTTCTCTCCTAATCTCCTACATTATATTGAAACATCAATACCTTTGGCTCCCTTGCCTAAGCATGCTACTAAAGCACTCCAAAATATATCTTTTGGAAACTATACTCATCTGTTTGGTTTTTACTGAGATATTATCATGGCCAAAAGAATACCACATTGAAACTCTGGTACCCGCTCTAACCTGAAAAGATAGAGTCAGACCCCCACTTAGATGTAATCAATTGGTAATTTATTTTACCTGCCACAGGGACTGCTGCACTGGGTGGCAGCAGCAGCCAAGTAGCGGTGTGGGTTGCCTTTTATGGGTTTTGTGCAAGCATATTACAGAAGCAAAACACAGCTGGTTAAGGGGGGGGTTACAGCTCGGGTAGTCATGGATACAGCAATGGCTATAGTAATGCAACAATGATTAATACAGCTTTGGTTGACCTGGATACATCTCAGATCACAATGGTTATGGTCATACAACAGTAATTAATCAAGTTTCAGTGAGTTTTCCACCATTGTTCATCTACTGAGAACTTGGGGGTTTTGTGAAACTTGAGACTTTTCTTCCTTGTTCTAAAGCTTGTTCTTGGCAACCCTAGGGGGAAGGAGGCTGGGAACATGGCTGGGAAGCATGTTCGTGGCCACCCTGGGGGGAACAGGGACTTTCCTTGTTCCAGAAGTCAACTCTGTGGGGGAGGGGGGAGGAGGAGGGAAATGGGGTGGTGGGAAGCTGGTCACAACAAAACTTACAGATGATGGTGTTTATTCATCACAACTTGCAGACAGGAGGCAGAGCAGCTGCAAGATCTGTCAATTAAGTTTGTGAACTCACCACTGGGTGCTTACATTGGCAGCACTGTATAAACAACTTGGTTAGGTTTCATAACCTTGGTATACCAGTTTCTCATAGTTGTGTTCATGTTGAAGTGTGGTGATGTCTTTCTGAGTGGCATTCTTTATAATTGTGTTTTTGCATGCGTTATGAGGTCAGAGCTTGAATTAGAGCAACGAACAAATATTCATAAATTTTTTGTTAAACTTGGCAGGAATGGAAGTGAAAGGAACATGTTAGTCCAAGTTTATAGGAATAATGCCATGGAGACAATGTTTTTCTGAGGATAGAGAAACTGTCGCTGGTGAAGAGAGGTCAGGGCAGCCAGTAACGAGCAGAACTGACAAAAAAATGCAAAAATTTGTTGAATTGTGCATCAAAATCATTGACTGTGAGAAGAATAGCAGATCAAGTAAACATTGATAGGGAAACAGGAAAATGTTGGCCAACAACTCACAGCTCTTGCATCACGACAGTGCACCCGCTCATTTAACCAGCAAACAAATAACTGTATTGGAACACCCTCCCCACTCACCTGATCTGGCTCCCAGTGATTTTTTTTTCTTTATATGAAGATAAAGGAAATACTGAAAAGAAGATATTTTGATGACATTCAGGACTTCAAGGGTAAAATGATGACAGTTCTGATGGCCATTCCAGAAAAAGAGTTCCAAAATTGCTTTGCAGGGTGACCTGGGTGCTGGTGTCAGTGCACAGCTTCCCAGGGAGAGTACTTTGAAGGTGGCCGTAGTGATATTCAGCAATGAGGTATGTAGCACTTTTTCCAATGAGTTCACAAACTTAATTGTCAGACCTCCATATTCCTTGAAATTTTGTTGCAAACCACCAAGGCTAGTGTGGAATTTCTCGACGCAATTTAATGGCTGAAAGGCAGTGAAATTCCTCATACTTCCTTGTGGAATCAGAACATCAAATGACACAGGTTAAGAAATGCAAACCGAGCTACCTGCTGTGCTCTTCAAATATTTCTAATGATTTTTCTGATGCTTTGAACTGATTTAACCCAAAGTGCATTTGGCCTCTAAACAGCTAGTCCTTTGATTTTTTTAAGCTGAGGTGTAATTTAATTCAGAGTCCCAACTCTCCTCTGCTTCTCAGTACAAAGCTGCTAGTTGGCCAAAAGCCTCCAAATCCAGTAATACTTTTTTTTCCCCTTTGGACAAAAACTTATGGTTTCTTTCTTTCCAAAGAACAAGACTTAAGTCAGAGGGGAAAATGAGCAAAACTGCAAAACCTCAAGGATAGAAAAGAATCAGGCTGAGAGTGAAGAAACCAGGTGTGGGATGTGGAAGAATTTAACTGCTGGACAGGAAATGGGTGCTGTTCTAGACCCTACTCTTGTTCTTCGTCAAGATATTCCTGTTACCTGACAGCTGATGGATGGTCTTCAGAACACCGAGAAAGGTAAGAGAGACTGGGGTCATTAAAGAAGATGATTAAAAACTTAGCCCATTCTCCTCCACTTGTTTTTATCTTGGGAGCAAAAGATTTGCCGCCACAACCAGTTTGAGGTGCACTACATCTCATAAGACGATGCACCAAACTAATCATCTCCGCACAGGCAAGGCGGGCAGAGGCCGGGCAAGGAAGTGCAGGCTCCAAATGAATGGAAGCAAATACTAGAAAAGGAAGGGGATGCCAACCTGAATCTGTAATATCCAGCTTCTGGTGCGATCCCCATTCTGCACACTCCGTTGATTTGTATCAAAGAGCCAGAGCATTTGTTCTCGATGCTAGAGCTTCCCTGCAACCACATTCAGAACCGTTTGCTGAGCCTGTGTCCTTAAATGTTCACAGTATTTTTATCAAACATTAGGAAAGCCCTTGGTAATTTGCAGCAATTTAGTATGCTTGCTTTGCTTTTAGAAAATCCACAGCAATTCAATAAACACCCAGTCACTGTGTCTGTTAACACATACACACTGTCTCTCTACAGCTGCCTGCCAGCTGTCACTCCAGGAAAGCAAGCCATCAGTGCCTCCCCTCTCTCTGTGACCCTCCCTCTCTCCTCTCTTCTATCCGATGTAAAGATCACCTCCTGAAGAGCAAGTCCCCACACACTCTTCCATTCCTTCCCCTCCAAGGCATTAAGAAACCTGGGCCACACAAATGAGCGGGGCAGGCCCATCGTGTGCCCCAACTTGGCCTCGTGTGGCTGTGAGGTGCCATCTGTTGCATTGTCAGGGTTGAGCAAGGCCCAGGAAGAGGGATCCACCTCTCCATCTGCTCTCTCTACCACAAGCTGATTTGGACTTGCTGAGCCTGGTGCCAGACACACTCATACAAAGGCAATAATGTGGATTCTGCCACCAAAGCCTGCTTCTTCCATCAGTCCTAACTTTAATTACTGCTCTGTGAAGTCCCAATAATGTTGTCTTCACCTATTTTCCCCACTTTTCCTGAAGTTCTGGGAGATAACCACAGAGATTCTTCACAGATGAATATTCTACTCTTTACCCCTTTGCTAACAATGTACTTGTATAAACTACGCAATGAGATCTACAGGCTCACACTGTCAATGTAACCTGAGTTCTGGTAGAGACCTAGAGCTTTGGGGGGCCAAAGCCACATCTCTCATGCCTTATCTCCAAGTTTTCAGAACATGGCTGATACATAATAATCACCTAGTAAATATATATTGACTTTAATAATTGGCATAATTTATTATCAAGCATCATTGTCTACATGACTTAGGGGCATAAAAAGTCTCTGTGGCTCTGCGTTTTGTCCCTGCAATTAATCCAGACCAAACACCACCTCCCTGGAGGTCTCTATCAAGCAGCCTTAGGTACTTCTGGATTCAATTGAACACAGTACTGTCTTCAAAGAAGACCGAAAATCTTAACATTTCCCAAGTAAAGGGGATTAAGCCCCTGTGAAGCTATATTTCCCAATCAATCAGCCATTCAGTAGTTTTCCTGTGACCATTGTTATTTGTCTGCAGCCACCAGGTGACCAGAGGCAGATGTTTGACAATGGTGGTCCCAGAGAAGCATCCTCCACTTGTGTTCCCATCTCTGAGCATACCTACTATAACAACCACGGTCTGTGCAAATCTGCCCACCCACCCCACTCATCTCCAGCAATGTGCACAGAGGCAATTACTTGTTATCAGGGAAGCAGTCACCTCTGGCCATAGCTCACTAAAGGTTGAGTAGCACCTGCTAATTGGGTCACCACCTCCCTCGTGGCATGGTGTGAACCACCAAGGCTGCTCAGGGTCACTGCCACAAACAGCCCTTAGCCAGGAGCGAGCCACTTTTCTGAGCTGTGCCATCTTTCATGTTCAGTGGGCTGCTTCCCAGCTGCACACACACACTGTGATGGACGCCTATGATGTGGGCCAATGTCCCAGATGGTCCCCACCCCCAAGACTGTCCCCCCAAAACGCACAGCCTCCCCTAATGGCTGCATATGATTGCAGCCTCTGATGAGCCCCGTCGTGCCAAGAAAGGGACGGGACAAGAATTTTAAATGGTGCTTCCTACATCTATGGCCTGGATCAGAAGTCCCTAAAAAAGCATATTTGATAAATTCATCCAAAAATCACAGGTGACAAAGACTGGGGTGAGGACAAATCCTTCACATGCATAAGGATTTATTAAATATTTAAAGTCGCTACATAGATCTAAAGAGCCAGGTTATTTATTTTTGCTGGATTGATCAATCATTTGTTTCCCTAAAGAATGCCAGACCTTTAACTACTCATCTGATTATGTGCCCGGCAACCACATTGCTGCTACCCTGATACTTAATATTTTATCCACACAGCTCCCAGGCAGACCAGGGGCTGCATGAAGCTGATTCTCCAACAAACTCATATTTGCTTTGGGGAATCATTTTGCCCACTGCCACCCCACTCAGCTCCCCCTTCCCCAAATTAAAAGGTAAAGAAGAGAAATAGAATAATAACTGTTTATTTCTTTTTCTTCTCACTTCAAACAGGAGATTTACTTTCAAAAACCCCATTAAGGGTTTGATGTGTTTGCTGAAAAACTGCTGCTGAGTTAAAAAGCACCAGCAAATTACATTGGCCTGCAGCTCCCAGGAGCTGTGAGACTTGGAGATAAGGCAGAGTTCTTGTCTGGGCTGCAGTGGTGTGGTTTGAATTGATACCAGCCCAAGCAGCAATTACCTTTCCACATGTTGGGTGGCAGGAGGGATTCTATTGTTTGTCAGGCTCCCTGATAACCACAAACAGGGATGAAGCACCTGCAGGTAAGCTAGACATGGTACCAGATACAGAAACAAGGACACTGCCCTCAAGTTGCTTCAGCCTAGAAGGGACAAGACAAGGAGTCTGTCGCTGATTAGACCCCCAGGCTCATCACAGATGTGGCTTCCACTCGGCAGCCAGTCATTTCGTACATCACACTTACTTGGTTATTTGGTCTAGGCTGAAGCCTACCTTTCCATTGAGGTGGGGAAAAATGGGGTAGAATGCCAGCCCAATAAATGGCATAAAGAAGTTAGCAGAGGAATTATACTACCCAGAGGAACCAACCTGACTTACATATGGAACAGCAGATGCTTGAATTGTCTTAGTCTATCTGGGCTGCTCTAAAAAAAAAAAAAAAAAATACCATGAACTGGGAGATGCATAACTCACGGACTCATTTATTACAGTTCTGGAGAATGAGAAGTCCTGTGCAGAGTGCAGGCAGATGGGTGTCTGGGGAGGTCTTATCTCCTGGTTCTTACATGGCACCTTCTCACTGTTAACCTGGAGTGGTAGAAGGGACAGGGTCTCTCTAGTGGGCCTCTTACATAATGTCATTTCATGGGGCTCCACCGTCATGACCTAAACACTCCCCAAAGACCCCACCTCCCAATGCTACCACCTTGGGGGTAAGAATTTCACCATATGAATTTTGGGGAGACAAAAACATTCAGACCACAGAGTCCATCATCATCATTCATGTCCTAATTCTATGGGTGAAGGGGAATTTTATCAAAGGCTCTTCATGTCTGTGTCTAGAAACGTAGACCTTAGCTCACATTTGAGCTGGAAGCATTTTAAATTAATATTGTCATTTAAGATAGATATAGAAATCGAGGTCCAAGAAGACTTGCCAAGAGTATCTGAATGTTTCCATGCTGGCCATTACCAGTGTCTCACCTCCCAAGTGCAAGAATAAAAAAATCGAACCTCTGGGCTCAGTGCCCATAGCTCAGTGGTTAGGGCACCAGTCACATGCACTGGGGCTGGTGGGTTTGAACCCAGCCCAGGGCTGTTAAAATCAACAATGGCAACAACAACAACAACAAAAATAACCAGGCATTGTGGTGGGCACCTGTGGTCCTGGCTACTTGGGAGACTGAGGCAAGAGAGTCAGTTAAGCCCATGAGTTTGAGGTTGCTGTGAGCTGTGACACCATGGCACTCTACTGAGGGTGACAGAGTGAGACTTTGTCTCAAAAAAAAAAAAAATTGAACCTTTAAAAGTCAGTTTGAGATTGGTCTGACATAGATTCTTAAACACACCCACACACACTTATTCCCACACTAGCCACACCTTTCTCCTGAGTCTATAACTTAATAAGCATTCCCAGATGTAAGCATCATCACTGGTCCTTGACAGATAATCTGGCTCAAGAAAAAATGTTACAGGATGGAAATCCGCTAAGCTACTTGTTAAAGTATGTAGCATGGGTTGGGCTCTAAGAACCTTATCATAAAATAAATTCTATAGGCCCAATGAGCGTGATCAGTAAGGGTGACAGTGGGGGAATGTCCATATACAGGGGGCTAGGATGTGGCCATACATCTTGGCCATCATTACACCACATTGCTCTCTCCCCTGGCTGTGGAAAGAGCTTTGAACTGGTCTCTCAGCTCCCATTCCGACCCCCATCCTCCTTCCCTCTAATTCCTTCTCAGTAAAGGATCAGAGAACTCCCTAAAACAGAAATCAGATCATTCTCCTGTTTCAAATCCTCCCTGGCTTCCCATTGCACTTGGATAACTTCTTCCCATGGACTTCACAGCATTTCCTGATGTGGTCCCCAAAAGCCCCCCCAAGTTCATCAACAACCTTGCCTCTCGAGACTCACCTTGGTTCTGTCCCGTAAACACCCCAGGGTGTTGCGTCACAGAGTCTCGGCCGTTTCTTCTGCCTAGCACACTGTTTTCTAAGAACATCTCTCTGACCGTCCTGTTACCCTCTGCCACACTTCCAGTTCATTTCCTGCATACCACACAGCGCTCTCTACACCATTTTCTCTAGCTATTATACTTGTATATTTATCATCCATTCCCTGTGAAGTGTTGCTGGTTGTCAAGGGATTCACAGAGAGAGAACTCTACCTGCATGGTAGATCTGGGTGAGCTCCAAGTGTGGTCTGAGGAGAAAGGTGGCCTCCTGGAGGGCAGCAGGTGCCGGGTCCAGCACCGGTCAGTGAAGGGCACCACACCAGCTCACAGCAGTACTGGGAAGCTCAGAGTGTGCGGCTTCCCTGCTGTCTCCTGTCCAGAGCTTTTCTCACCCTTCAGGAGACATTTGTGTGAACACTTTATTGCATTTCAAAGAACCATTCACAAAATCAAGTTCTCTTGATCCTTAAGACCAGACTCATTTGCGGCAGGATCACTTACCCACTGGGTGGGGAGAGTAGACCGAGTACCTATGTGTTTCTAGGCAATGTCTCTGTCACCATCTCCCCATTGTCTGGAAAGGCAACTTCCTCTGCCTGGAAACTAAGGTCCCGAAGAAATAAGGACCCTACCTATCACCGGTATCTCTGGAAGAATACTCCAAACTAGCAGTATGTAGTCAGTTCTCACTGGGTGTATTGCAAAATAAATGAACATCGTCACAAATGATGTCCGCTAAATCAAACAACTCATTCCGGCCTTCCCATCACTTAGGTTAATTTAGGAAGATTTGCAATAAGTGGCTTCTCTCAGCCTCTGAGTAAATCCCGTAATAATTTCTAACTCATTGACTATTTACTTTGTGCCTCAAGCCATCAAAGATTTGCAGGAACACTGAAATAATTGAGAAACCAGAGGCAAAGAGAAAAGACAGATGAGAAAATAATAAAGCCCAGGGAAGACAGATTCACAGGAACGCATATAAAATGGACCCACCCAGTGCTTAGAAGTCAGCTGCAAACTTGCCTCCATATTTCCTACTGGCCAAAGCAAACATTATGCACCCAGACAACATAAGCCTGAGGGCCCCGGAGTCAGCGCAGCCCTGCCCACGTGTGCTAGTAGATATCTCTATTTGTATTTCTCTTACCATCAATTACAATGCTTTTTGTCTTTTTCAAGGAAAATAAAGCCTTTGCTTTTTTCTCATTTATCTTTTTGCTCTAAATTCCTCACTGTCAAGACTGTTGTCTTTTAGGTATTTTTGGAAGTTCCTGCAAATCTCTGCCGACCCGAGGCCCAGGATAACACAGTCCATGATTTCGTCTTGTTTTATCTTTTTTTTTTAATACCAAGTCCGACTTGCTTGCCAAGGATCAAGGCCTAACTTCTTCTTCTGAACTTTTTTAACGGAATTCTTTTCAATGAATTGATCCACGATGTTCTTTTTCAGTCATTCATTTCCTAGGATCCACTGTACGGTCACCTGGTGGTTTTCCTTGGACCTGCCCTGGGAGGGGCATATAAGCTGTTTGGACAATTCTGGATGGGACAGAGAGGCCCCCGGGCAGTGGAGCAGCAAGGCCGGTGGACCCTGAGAGTTGTCACATTGGAACAGCCTCAGCATTAAATAGGACGGTGAGTCTCAGCTTAATTGCAAAGTGACGGCCCTGCTAAGTAGGCCCAGGGCCTGAAACAGGACTCAGGGCAATCTGGAAATCATGTAATTTTTCGCCTCAATGAGCATGCAAATGAATTAGGGGGCGGGGGAAGGAGAAAGGGGTCTTGAGTCAAAGACTTCTGGAAATGACAAGGATGAATTGTAACAGGCTTAGATCACAAACACAGGAGATGGCACCACCTCTATCCCTTGCCTAGAACAGTGAAGAGAGTGTGACTCCGAGGTGGGGCAGCTCATGCCTGGCCTAAAAAAGCTAAGAAGGCCTTGGGGACCTGAAATCTGGCAGACCACTGCCACCAAAGTCACTCATTGTCCTGCTGCTGTGCTAGGCACTGCTCTGGGCCAGTGAGGCTGGACCAGTGGCCAGGAGGGAGGGGTGACAAGAAGACGCAGACAGGTCACAGCCTTGCAGGAGGCCCAGCGGGCAAGGAAGAGGAGGCATCTGGAGTGGAGCCCACCTAGGTGTCTCACCCCAATGTGGAGCAAATAGTTTGCTCCTCCACCTTGGGATTTTCCAGAGCTATGGGCTACTCTGGACGCTTCACCTTGTCCTAACCACCTGGCCAGAAGAGACGTGGGCTCAAAAGAACCAGTCTAAGAGAGGGAGGGGAATGGAGGGGAAAGGATGGGTGGAGGGAGGGTGATTGGTGGGATCACGTCTATGGTTCATCTTTTAAGGGTACATGTGAATCTTTCTAAATGAAGAATATAAATGTCTTAACACAATGACTAAGAAAATGACATGAAGGCTATGTTAACCAGTTTGATGAAAATATTTCAAATTGTATATAGAAATAGCACACTGTACCCCATGACAGTATCAATGTACACAGCTATGATCGAATAAAAAAAAGAAAAAAAGAACCAGTCTAAGTCAGAAGGGGAAAACATTTAAAGACTTTTCTGACAATGTCAGAGGACGTGCCCTGTAAGCATTTGTTCCCTTAATCCCAGAAAACCAGTTTATACATAATTCCAGGAACCAGAACATAATCTCTCCATTTCTACCTTAATGTCACTTGGGTCAATTAACGTTATCAGGCCTTAATGAATCTTAAAATGACAACAGTACCCTGTGTACGATCTCCACAATCCTTTCAGAAGTAGACCCCTGAAATTCAGCATGGGGAAGAGTGACAAGGAGGGGTGGTGTCAAATGTTATGACGATCTCTCTGCCACAAGCAGGGAGAACCCTAGCTCACCATTCCACAGGAGTTAAGACTTTGACGACTTCATACACATCAAGAATTTAGATTATAGAAAAAAGGAAAAAACACCCCGCAGATCCCCATGAAAGAGCATGGTTTTTTTTTTTTTTCTGTTGTATATTCTTTAATTCCAAATTCATCCCATCTTAATTACATTTATAAATTTAAAATGGTTAATGTTATGCCATGTAAGACACTCACACCCACCTTAAAACTGCACTTTAATTTCCAACTCAATTGCACATATAAATTTGAAAACCGAAGACTGGGCAGATGAGAACAATTTCACAGCCTCCCTCACATAAGCCGCTTTGAAAACCACAGTTGCACTTTAATTCCTTCAATTGCATGTATAAATTTTTAAAAAGTTAATGCCATACTGTAGAGAAGAACTTTAATTGAGTGTTAACGAGCTGCCAGATCAGCTTCTAGCCAGTCCCATTACACAGCGGGGAGCTTCTGAGGGGTCCCTGATACAGGATGAAAAGTATCTAAATAAACCAGCCATCTTCTCAGGCAAAGCTCATCCATCAGCACTTGGCCCTGTTTTCAGGCCCTCATCCTTAGGCCTGGCCTGGTCTTTCCTTTCAAAGGAGATGGAATCTGCTGCACACAACAGCCGGTCAGCATCAAAGCAGAGGGCAACTGCCCACAATCCAGGATCCGAGGCCACTCAGGTGAAGGTGATTGGGCGCTGGTGCACTGTAGGGTCCCATACAGAAAGTAAGGGCCAGAGAGACTCTCACAAAGGCCTCTAGCCTATGGCCTCCCTTTGAAAATGATGAAACAAGAACTTATTTACAGAAGCAGTGGAATGACTTGACCAAGGCCACACAATGAGTTAACGATCAGAATCAGAAACCAATCTCACATTTTTTTCAATCTCTAATTCCCCCACCACACAGAAACACTTTCAAATTCGGGGTTTTATTTTCACAAAATAAAACCCACACATCGTTTAAAAGACACAAGATCTAAGGCATCAACAGGCCTCACATTCTGCTCTCCGGGGACAGCTGCCCTCAGCACCCAATGGGGCTGCTGGCTTTCTGGGCCACTTCCTTACAGGGAATTCCTTCCTCTTCCCCCCATAGTTCCCCAGGATCCTGGGTGCTTAGAGTCAGATATGATTCTAGCTTCAGAGCTGCTGTTACCAAGACCCGCACTGCTCCGATCCCCAGCACTTGGCTAACTCACGTGCTGTAGCTGCAGAGGAATTTTTAGGGTTTCTCTTCTTCCTTGGGTCCTGGGTACACACAGGGATGGAGATTGAG
This sequence comes from Galagoides demidoff, assembly GCA_963574575.1. Lineage (NCBI taxonomy): Eukaryota > Metazoa > Chordata > Mammalia > Primates > Galagidae > Galagoides > Galagoides demidoff. Next base: position 86,306 of record CAUYQV010047192.1, read on the forward strand.
GGAGATCTTTTTGCCTTCATTTTATTGGGCAGTTGTTCACTCCTTCCAAAAGGGAATATAATTAATTGCCTCTATTCCAGGATGTTCCTGGAGATGTTTCTTCGAACAGTATATTCTCTCTCTTTTCCTTGTCTTTTCTCTGTGAAATTTCCATTAATTAAAGGACATGCTTTCCTGATGGATCCAATCTCTGTAACCCACTGGATGATTTGTTTGGTTTTATCAACTTTTCCATCAACTTCTCCATTGAATTTTAAAATTTCTTTTATCCTATAGTCAATTGTTAAGGGCTGTTCCTTGTCTTTTTTTTTTTTTTTTGAGACAGAGTCTCACTTTATCAACCTTGATACAGTGCGATGGAGTCATAGCTCATAGCAACCTCAAACTCCTGGACTTAAATAATTCTCTTGCCTCAGCCTCCTAAGTAGCTAAGACTACAGGTGCCCGCCACAATGCACAGCTATTTTTAGAGATGGGGTTTGACTCTGGCTAAGGCTGGTCTCCAACTAGTGAACTCAGGCAATCCACCCACCTCAGCCTCCCAGAGGGCTAGGATTACAGGCATGAGCCACCATGCCCAGCCTCCCATGTCTTTGATTGTCTTTTCATAGCATCCTAACATTCTTTCAAGGATGTGACTTTTTTTTTTTTAAGAGTCTCACTTTGTAACCTCAGCAGAGTGTTGTGGCATCATAGCTCAAACTCTTGGGCTCAAGTGATCCTCTTGCCTCAGCCTCCCAAATAACTAGGAAAACTAGTTATTAATGCCAGACTACTTTTTAGAGATGAGGTCTCACTTTTGTTCAGTCTGGTCTTAAATTAGTGAGCTCAAGCAATCCACCCACCTCTCAGAGTGCTGGATTATAAGCCTGAGCCATTGTATCCAGCCAATGGATGCAACATTTTTATTCTGATATTACTTGGAGGACTACTTTTTAAGTTTTCTTCTGTTTCCTCCATAGTTTCTTTCCTCTTAGTTCCTTTTAGAAATTTTTGTTTGTGTTGGTCTCTGGTTTTCAAATTAGAGTTTTCATCAAGTGTCTAGCTGTCTTAGCCCATAATACCATAGATTCAGTCATTTATTAATATAATGAAGAGAAATTTATTTGGCTTATGGCTCTGAAGGCTGGGAAGTCCAAGACTGAGGGGCCAGTGTCTGGCAAGGGCCTTCTGACTGTGTCATCCCATAATGGAAGGCAGAAGGAGAAAGAGACTGCAGGAGAGAGAGACAAAAAGAGGTTGCAATTGCCCTTTTATAAGGAAAGTGATCTTGTGACAACAAACCCAGTCCCAGTCCTGTGGTAATGGCATTAATACATTCATGGGGGCAGAGTTCTGATGACCTAATTACCTTTCATCAGAACTCCCCCCAATCTCCCAACACTATTGCATTGGGAATCATGTTTTCTACACATGCTTTTTGGGGGATATATTCAAACGATAGCATTGGTGATCCTCAGCTCCCCATTTACAGGAGAAAGCCATGAAAAAGCTCAACCTTTGCGCGCATGAACTTCACTCTGTAGTGATCATTCAGGTAATGCATGCATTTCACATATAAGCCACCGAGATTGTTCATTACTACAACACAACATTTAGTATCCTGAAATACACAGAAATTGGCCTAAAGAAGTGGAGGGCTGTCATATCAGACAACTAAAATATGTGGCATTGGCTTTTCAGTTCATCTGTGGGCTTTAAGAACACTTATCAGGAGTCAGAGAAACAGCAAACTGTGTCAGGCAATGGGAAACATTTGGAAAAACTTTCATCAGTAATACCTTGGGAAACCGGTAATAACTGCAATGACTAATATTATGTGTCAACTTGAATGAGCCACAGGGTGCCCAGATTTTTGCTTAAACATTAATTCTGGGTGTGCCTGTGAAGGTGTTTCTAGATAAGATTAACATATAAATCTGTTAATGGAATAAAGCAAATTACCCTCCCCAGTGTGAGAGGCCTCATCCAATATAGAATAGAACAGAGTGCTGAAGTAAGAGAGAATTCTTATTCTCTGCCTGGCTATATTTGAGCTAGGGCAACTTTCTTGCTTTTAGACTTGAACTGTAACAGGAACTTATATCACCATCTCTCCTGCTTCTCAGGTCTTTGTACTCAAGCTAGAACTGAAACTTTGGCTTTCCTAGGTCAGGACTTCCCAGTCTTCATACTCATGTGGACCAATCCCCATAGTAAATAAATAAATAAACAATCCTTTTGGTTGTAATTCTCTGGAGGACACTAACTGTTATAAAAATCAAATAAACTTGTAGTTCTAGAAAACCAGAATACTGGAAGTGTGCTTTTGTTAGTATTAGTTGCATTTGGCATAAAACTAAGTATAAAAAATAGTGAGGGGCTTAGAAAAGAAGTGAATATCTAAGCAATGATGTGAAGGAACAGGTTATTTTCATGGTTGGAAGAAGAATCTGCTTCTCATGCCTAAATAATAAGGGGGGTTAGGGCGGGGGCGGGGGGACAGATGGCCTAAAAGAAAAAAATCAAATTACGAGTATAAGTTAATCACAAAGTAAGAAATCAAAAAGCATGGCCATTGTGCCCAGTGCTAAAACTTATGAATGGACTAAAATGTCCATTAAAAGAAGAAAAAAGACATGGAATTCATAAAATTCTTTCAAATAAAAAGATGACTCATCATGGAACTGAGTCAGAGCCTGGAAGATACAAACTTAATAATGAGGTTGAACAGGCAGGGTCCAAACATTAAGAAAAGGATGATTATAATTGTAGGCTCAATGAAATAATATAGAAAGAAAGGTTTCTTTAAGGCAGATATTCTCAAGGCAGGTGACAATTCTCATTGTCCATTTTCCCTTTAAGATTTTAGGACCATATCTCGGGATCTCAGGATGAGAAGGGGCATTAAGAAAGGGGCCTGCGGTAGGGGGAACCTAGCTTGCTGAATCAGGAAGTCTGGAAGGCCCATAAGAATATGGATATAAAGTAACCTAGGTAACCAATGACCAATAGAAAGAGACAATCAATAACCAATAGAAAAGGGCAATACTGCCTGGAGGTGCAGAGAAGCCAATGAAAGGCTTATAGCCAATTTCAAACAGAGTATTTAATGTAATGTCCCTGCAGACCTTCCTCTCCATCTCTCTCACCTCTGCTCTTTTATAAGAGAGAGGGATTCACTTCCAAGTCTCTTTGGAAGTGACTTTCTCTTTGCTCATCCTAATTAAAATCTCTCTTTGTTACCCTGAAAAAAAGAGAAAGAAAGGGAGAGAAGAAAATGGAAGGGAAGGAAAAATGGCTTACAGAAGCAGCTAAAGTTATGGCTGTCCTGTTCAGGTTTTTTCAGAGTAATTAAACTGAGAGGTAAAGAGGCATGAGAGGAGAAAAGAAAAATATATATAAAATTTAAAGAGATTTAAAAAAAAATCTGTGTATAGCTATTAATACATGGGACTAATTATAATAAATAGTAAGCTAACTGAATTTTTGATATGTTATATCATAAAAATTGTAAGATGGACAGTTACTCTTAGAAAACTTAAAATGACCCTTGAGCTCACATTGTCTATGGGCAGGGATAAGCTAAGAAACTTGCTCTGCTCCAGAGGAAGGCACATTCCCTAATGCCAGCCTCAGACAAGACAAGGGAAGATGGTGGGAAAGAAAAAGAGTCCTGAATAAAGCAGAGCAAGAGACCAGAGAAAACAATGGGAACAAGTTCAGGAAAAAGAATCAAACCACGAGCGAGGGAATACTGCCCTGTGTTAGGCCAGAGGGTACTGAGCGTGGCTGCCCTGTGGGATTCACCACTAGCCACTGCATGACTCTCTTCCCTCCCTTTCTGAACAGGAGGTTATTTGAGGTTCCCTGTCCTTACCCCTTTATTATGTATTGAGAGTGTGGAGGGGAGGAAAATAACTTATTTATTTTGCTATTTGGCTTGTTATTGGCTGCAGTGATGAGGGTGTTTACTTCCTGGGTCACCAAATTGCTAGGAGCCATGTATGGAACTGAAATAGAGGCTGCTGAGCAAAACCCTTGGCTGAAGAGTCAGGTGTCATGTACAACGCTTCTAGAGGATGGGTTTGATGCTGTTCCTAGATGAGACAGTAGCGCAATCTCCCTCAGGGAGAGATAAGTACACATGCATGTGGGAAGAGGAGTAAATGGAATATCGAGTGACCAGATGGGAAGGCTGCTGCCAAGTTGTTTGCAAATATCCCAGCTCCTCTCCTTGCAGGCACAGGGTAAAAATCTTGCTTCCTTGTCACCTTTAAAGTTAGACATGGCCATACGACCCGCTTTCACCAATGAAAGGTGTGTAGGAATGATCTGTGTCACTTCCATGGGGAACTTTAAGACTCAGTGCAGACACTGTTGGTGGGGATGTAAATTAGTACAGTCATTATGGAAAACAGGATGGAGGTTCCTCAAAAAATTAAAAATAGAACTACCATATGATCCAGCGATCCCACTTCTGGGTATATATCCAAAGGAAATGAAATCAGTATGTTAAGGAGATAATCTGTGCTCCCAAGTTGATTACAGCATTATTCACAATAGCCAAGATATGGAATCAACCTAAGTGTCCATCCAGGGATAAGTGGATAAAAAAAAAATGTGATCTATATTCACAATGGAGTAGTATTCAGCCTTAAAAAAGAAAGAAATCCCATCCTGTGTGACAACATGAAGGAACTTGGAGGACATTTTGTTAAACGAAATCAGTGAGGAAGAGAAAAACAAATACTCCATAATCTCACTTATATAAAAAATAAATGGGAGAAATGGGTAGATATTGATCAAAGGATACAAACTTTCAGCTGGACATGAGGAATATGGTCAAGGGCGCTATTGTACTGTTAGTAACTATAGATGATAACAACAATGTACTGTATACTTAAAAATCACTAAGACATTAAATTGCATGTTCTTACCAATAAAAAAAGTATACGAGAGAGGGCAGCACCTGTGGCTCAGTGGGTAGGGCACTGGCCCCATATACCAAGGGTGGGTGGTTCAAACCCAGCCCTGGCCAAACTGCAACAAAAAATAGCCAGGCATTGTGGTTGGCACCTGTAGTCCCAGCTAGTCTGGAGACTGAGGCAAGAGAATCGCCTAAGCCCAGGAATTGGAGGTTGCTGTGAGCTATGACACTATGGCACTCTACCAAGGGTGATAAAGTAAGACTCTGTCTCTAAAAAAAAAAAATATATGAGAGAATGCATATGTACATTAGTCTTATGTAGCCATTCAACCATGTATACATATTCTAAAACATCATTTTATATATACCATAAATACATAAAATTTTTGTCAATTTCAAAAAATTGATAAATAAATGAATAAATAGGGGATGCCTGTAGCCCAGTGGTTAG
>CAUYQV010047193.1:0-15084 GCA_963574575.1 Galagoides demidoff
ATTTTTTTTATTAGATCATAATTGTGTACATTAATTCTATCATAGGATACAGTGTGTTGCTTCCATATGCAGTTTAGAAAACTCTCATCCAACTGGCTAACATAGCCATCATGTCTTTCTCATAATTGTTGTGTTAAGACATTCATATTCAACCTTTAGACAAATTCATATGTACCCTAATAGGATAAATCATAGGTGTGATCCCCACAATATCATTGTCTTCACCCATCCTCCGCCCTCCACTCCCCCCTCCCCTTTCCCCATAGTCTAGGGCTCCATTTGGATTGTAGCTTTCTTAAGATAGCTAACAATTAGTTTCATAATAGTGTTGAGTACATTGGATACTTTTTCTTCCATTCTTGAGACACTTTGCTAAGGAGGACATTTAGAAAATATGTCATTTTGCTGAAACAACTCAGACTTTTTCCCTGAGGTTCCCTGCATCAATCCCAAATCTCCACAAGGGATTTTAAGTGAGCTACCTTTATCATAAGTCATGACTAAGAAAATGAAAAGAATGCTTTCTAGCCCTACATAACTTGGTCACAAAGTTCATGGCCAGTACAAAAATAACATACTGATGCATGGATGAAAGAAGCATTCCCTTTAAAAAGGCATGTCTCTATAATATTGTAGCAAAGCTATATGTATCCTAAAGGCCCAAGTCTCCATTATCATCCTGATTATAAAGTCATAGAGGTTTATTGTAGCAAATTTGATAACACTTAAAAAAGTATCCTCCTCTAATCACCCTAAACAATAAAAGCAACTCTTGACATTTTGTTATTTTTCCTCCCATTGTTTTTCTTACACATATGTCACTACCTAGCTATATATTTGCTCACTGGCAAAATCTTGGAAATTTACTCTTAGTGTATGTGCTTAAACATTTTTTTGCAGAGAGACTCACTTCTGACTGCCCTGGGCCCCTAAAAGATCTTCCCCCATATAGATATATTTTCCAGAAAGAAACATAGAAAAACAGAGAGAGAGAAGATGGATATATATATATATATATACATATATATATATATGGAGAGAGAGAGAGAGAGAGAGAGAGGAGATGAAAAGAGGGAAGTGGAGGGAAGGAAAGGGGAAACAAGGGGAGAGAAGAGAAAAGAGGAGAGGAGAGAAGAGAGGAAAGGAGAGGAGACTGTGCTAGTTTTACTTTGGCCCAGGAAATTTTCCTTCTGCTGTTTTAGGACACCTGTCCCCACTATGCCCAACCTGTTCCCTCCATCTCCTCTACCAAAACGTCTGTATGACTTATTTCTATCTGACACATAGAATAGTACACAAATGAAAAACAGTACGCAGATTGACCTAAAATCTGTGAATAAAGATCTGTCAAATATATCAATTTACTCTAAACTTCTAAAGATGTGGCAGAGAGCAAGCAGCTCCATAGTTAAGGAGTCCTTCCTAAACATTGAGTTGGCTTTTATGCTGTGGGCAGGGTAGGGAGGTGGGGGAGGTGGAGGAAACCTGAACAGAACAAGGAGACATTAGGTGCCTGCATGGAGGGAGAGCTAGAGGGCAGGGGCTTCCTCCAAGGGACAGAGATGTTAGAAAAGGGAACCTGGGGATGAAAAAGACAAACCTCAAACACTCACAAGCCCTTTTTTTCCACCAAGCCGAAACAAGCAGATGCCATCTGCAGAGGTATTTTCTGTCAAGCAGCTGAGCAAACAATTCCTCAGTTTCTCCTGCCTGTGAGGGTTTCATTATCCAAAAGGAGGGCTTGGGATAAAACAGGAGACGCTGTGTTAATCTAAATAGAACTGTATTTGTGTCGGGGAGTAGAACTCTCCAGGCTAAAACAAGTCTTAGTTAAAATTATGAAGGAGATTACCTTGGGGAGGTGGGGATAAGAGGGCGTCCAAGTCTCCCGAAACACCCCAGAGAGACAGCAGGATTCGGAATGCCTTTGGATCCTGAGTACCTGGCACATGGCAGGCCCTTGGCACCTGTTTACTGACTGAGTAAATACAGACGCTGAGCTTCTAAGCCCCGTGGCATAGCGGGGAGGTGGTAATTTGTCAGCTGTCCCCAAGTGGTACAAAAGAAGTTAGACTGCCTGACTTCACATATTAACACAGGGAGCTCAAGAGGAAAAAGACAGAACAGACTCTTCATGATCAGGACTAGGAAATTTTCTCATCTGTCATGGGTCGTGTGTTGTTGTGCCCTGTCCCCAAGACAACTGTTAGGACATCTAGGTAAGGCTATTCTCTTCGTTCCAGGAGTGGGGTTTTAGATAAGGCTAGACAAGAGAAAAACATCCTACATTTTATAAAAACCTGAGTATTTTGCATTTTATCTTATTGCCACAGGCATGGAAATCCGCAGGCATGGAAATTTTTAGGCAAAAAAATACTTGATTAAACATTAATATGGTTACTTTATATAATAAGGGGGATCAACTCGGGTCAAGGAGCTATATTAAATAAATCAAAGTATTAAGGCTTAATGAAGAAAAGCCTATTATTTCAGTAGTTTCTCTCATCATATTTTAAAACCCAAGTATGACTGACAAGGGGTTCGGAATTGAAACTTTATGACTGTTGTTGCTATAAAAAAAAAAAAATCATTGCCCCTGCCATTAGTAACTGCTAATTCTCCTATTCATGATTACAAATTACTTCCAATCAAAGGGACCCCAAATGCCCATCCTATCGACACAAGAGCTAATGCAGGGTCAAGGGCGGACCCATTCAGCTCACTGTGTAGCCCTCCTCAGAGTGGAGAGCCTTGAGACTGTGAACATTTCTCTTCCCCAGAACTTACCCTGCCCATGTGTCTGGGGTCTTCATGCTCTCTGAGTTAGAGATTCCATCTTCTGTGAGCAGCAGAGAAAACATACGCCGCTGTGGGGAGCTTTACCTGTAACAGATGTGTCTTCATTCTGAATTGTCAGAGACTCATGAGGATCACGAATGATATAGCATGCATACTTTCGGCTTTACTTAATTAAGGATCGTTTAAAACTTTAATCTCTTACAAGGTGCGGTGCAGCATGATCTGCTAAATCAGGGAGGAAACCTCAAAAGATTTATTAAAATTAAAATTCCATGCTTTTCCATTTTGAGGCATTTTCCCATCTATTCCATTTTTCCTTGCCATAGCCTCCCAGAGATGCAGGCTATTTTCCTTACCTTTTTTTTTTTTTTTGAGACAGAGCCTCAAGCTATACCCCTGGGTAGAGTGCCATGGCATCACAGCTCATAGCAACCTCCAACTCCTGGGCTCAAGTGAGTCTCCTGCCTCCACCGCCCAAGTAGCTGGGACCACAGGCGCCCGCCACAACGCCCGGCCATTTTTTTTTTTGGTTGCAGCCATCATTGTTGTTTGGCGGGCCTGGGCTGGGGATTCGAACCCACCACCTTAGGTGTACGTGGCTGGCGCCTTAGCTGATTGAGTCACAGACACCGAGCCACCTTTTTTTTTTTTAAGTTGTTATCATTGCTAGGAAATCATCCAAAATTCTTAGAACTGTGAACATGCAAATCAGACTGTGTCACACATAAGTAAGATCATGTCACTCAAGTGTTTTAAATTCTTCATTGATTTCCTATCATCCCTAAGATGGAAGCTTGAGTCCTACAAAGCCCTGGATGACCAGAAGAACCTGGCTCTTCCTCCTCACCCTTTTCTCCCTATTCCCCATTTTTCTCATTTACTTAGCCAGGCAGGCCATCTGGGTGGTCCCCAGACATGCCCAGGACACGTCACCTCAGAGTCTCTACATTTCCCGGTTCCCTCAGCCTGCTCTACAGGTATTTGCAATGCTCTTACCTTATTCCTTGTATTAATCTGCTCCGACCTCGCCTCATAGAGAACAATTCCCTGATGCTTCTATACAAAACCACACTCTCATCCAGGATCACGCTCTAGCCTCTTACCCTACTTTATTTTTCTTATAGCACTTCACACTTCCAGAAGGTATATTATGTCATTAGTATCTGCTCTTCTGATGCAAAGTCATTGAGGGTGGTGACTATGATCTGGAACATAGTAGGGACTCATGATAAATGTGTGGAATAAAGGAACAAATAGTTGTTATCTCAAGCTTATTGTTTTTGACATTCTAATAGTTCCAGAAGCTCAATTTTTCTCTTTCTTTCCTTGAAGGTGGAGTTCACTGAAACACACCCTGTCTTCAATCCTTTGCCCTTTCGTGGACCTAGTAGGCTCCCCCTTCCGTGGAGAAGTCACTCTTCTGTTGAAAATACAGGCAAAAAATAAGAGGATAACCAGGTAGCCACCTGCTTGTTGTAATTAATTCATGTTTCACCTGCTCTCAAATCTGAGGGACTTGCTATTGCTTAGCTTCTCATTTTGCAAGCAGTTCACAAATATTCTCATCAAAATAACCCTTTTGCTGAGGAAAGTAGACAATTACCTTTATATTTACTGTGCCATGAGTGGGCACATAGGTCAAACCATTAGATTGAAATGCAGAGTTTCTTTGATATTTTGTGGTTCATCTTGATTTTAAAAAGTTTTGGCAAGTCGCTTTTTATTTTAGTTAAAAAAAAAAAGTCTTCCTTCATGATAACATCCTGAGTTCCCATCAACCTAGGGATGGATTCATAAACTGTGGCATGTGTATATCATGGAATACTATTCACCCATAAAAAGGAAGGAGAATTTACAAATTTTGTATTAATCTGTTTGGAGTTGAAACATCTTTTTCTTAGTAAAGTATCATAAGAATGAAAAAGCAACTATCCAATGTACTCAATACTAATATGAAGCCAGGAGACTAATACACGCCCACACTAGAGAAAAACTTGATTCAATTCAAGTTGGGGAGAGAGGGAGGAGGGAAGAAGGAGGGGCATGGGCGAGCTCCCGCTTAATGGGCACACTTCCTGGGTAAAGGGCACAACTACAACAGGGACTTTACCTAACAAATGCAAACATTGTAACAGGGTTGTTTGTACCCTCATATTAATCTGGAATTTTAAAAAAATCTTCCTTTAATCATCTAGCACAATTATTGATGTGGAAGTTTATCTCACATTAACTCTTCACAAGCCTCTTGGCTTGAAGTAGCCTCTGGAAAACCACTGTACTTCCAATATAACCACTTTTCTGAAAAGACCATTTTTGCCTAGGAGGGTAGTGAGCAAGAAAACAGGAGGCCTGTGTTCTTATCCAAACCCTCACACTTATTAGGTGCTAGGTCGTAAGCAAGTTAAAGTTCTTAGGCATCAACATTCCAATGTGTGTCTTCTCTCTCCAGATTCAAAAGTAATTTCAAATCCTCTACAAATTGATTGACCCAGCTACGAAGGAAAAATCAACTGCTATACTACATGTTTCTTTAAACACGGTAGAAGGGCATTGTTCATGAGTATGTTTCGGTAAACTTCGTGAAAGCACAGTCTTAAATTTTTTGTTGACACATGATAATGTTTTGTTTAAGTAACTAATGAGGATGATGACAGGAAGACAAAAGAGTTGGTTTGACAAGCACTTGGGGACCAAAGATTTATCTTGTCAGTAGGGAAAGGAATGCTAAAATAGGCATAAAACTAGTTATTAGGGTTAATTTCCGTAATAGCAACAATTATCATTTTAAATCTGTTCCTTTATGTTGCAGGTGGCTAATCCAAAAAAGTGCATTTTTTTCCCACAGAGGCAAGCGTCTACGTAGGCAATGCTCTTTCCAGAAGGATAGTAAAAAATCAAACAACTCTTACCTTGTCCTTTCCTATGTTTTGCAATAAATTATTCTTTTATATATGCAAAGGATAATGTTACACCTCGATTACATTTGCGAGAAGATTCTTTCAAACTTTCTTTTAGACACAATGAAAGTTCAGGAAGCTTTTCATTTCTACTTTATATCTCAGTAACAATTTGAGAAGTTTTCTATTTTAGCTGATGAAGTATAAGGCAACATTCAGTTTTTTAAATTGTCGTGTGTACATATCCGATGTGAAGAAAAGTTCTGAAAATACAAAGGTGAACTTCCAAAACCTGTTCTTTATCAGGAAGAGCCATCCCACTGCTATGTCCATGGTTGGTAGAGCAGGGAAAGGACTTGATAGTGGTTGTTGTTTAAAATTATGTTTACCTAAGGCGCCAGCCACATACACCTAAGGTGGCGGGTTCGAATCCCCAGCTCGGGCCCGCCAAACAACAATGATGGCTGCAACCAAAAAATGGCCAGGCGTTGTGGCAGGAGCCTGTGGTCCCAGCTACTTGGGAGGCTGAGGCAGGAGACTCACTTGAGCCCAGGAGTTGGAGGTTGCTGTGAGCTGTGAATGCCATGGCACTCTACCCAGGGGGATAGCTTGAGGCTCCGTCTCAAAAAAAAAAATATTTACTAGAAAAATAATACAATGTCAATGTAAAAAACTAGAAATAAGAGTGTTGTCTAAAACAAAACTAGAAAGATCGCCTCACTCTTCATTTTCCACTGATGGCCTCTCTTAATATTTTGTTATGTATCCTGCCATCTCTTAAATGCACACACACGCACACTTTAACAAAGATGGACTACACTATACCAGATAGTCTACAACTTCTCACTTAACAGTGTCTCCTTGACCTCTGTCCATATCAGTGGATATAGATATTTCTGTTTCACACTGCATGGTCTTGCATCGTATGGCTGTACCATCATTTAACTAGTCTCCTGTTTGTGGTCACAGAAATGGTTTCCAGTTTTCATTGAGAGATAGCTAACATAGTTCTTGAGAGCCCAGGTCATAAGCCCAGGTCCTTCATTTACTTCATTGAGTAAGTTACTTAATGTCCCTTACTCTCATTTATTTCAGCTGGAATGGAAAGCTTTTCGTACTTACTCCAGAAGATTACTGTGAAGAGTTAATAGATATAAAATGGTTACAAAAATGCGTACTTTATAGTAACTACTATGTGGATGTTAGATATGATGTTCTTGTTGTGGTAGACAATACTGCAATGTATTGCTTTTATATAAATCTGAATTTTAACATTTGAACAGATCCAGTGTATTTGAGGACACAGAAATAGACTGTGGTGAAAACAGCCAATAAACTATTAGTCTCCAGTTCTTATTGAACAGAAACAGAATGATTTTAAAAGGCAGTATCTCTCTGTACATTGAATAATGGTGTCAGAGGCTATAAACAAAAATATTTATTTTATAAGTTTCTGTGTTTTAACAAGACTTAAAGTATTTTTTCCACTTGATTTATATTTCTAAAATCAGGCCTTTGAAAGAGGTATGTAAGAGTCCTTTGTGCAAATTAAGTACAATAGATTCGGAATTTTTTTTCCTAAGCCTAACCCTAGATAAAATGACTACTTGCAGTGATTACCCATGTATAGAAGTGACTTGAAAACATTTTGACAGGCGGTGCCTGTCTCTCAGTGAGTAGGGTGCTGGCCACATACACTGAGGCTGGCGTATTTGAACCCAGCCTGGGCCAACTAAAAAACAACAATGATGGGGGTGGTGCCTGTGGCTCAAAGGAGTAAGGCGCCAGCCCCGTATGCCGGAGATGGCAGGTTCAAACCCAGCCCTGTCCAAGAACTGCAAAAGACAAAACAGAAAAACAGCAATGACAATTGTAATAACAACAACAAAGAAAACATTTTGACTAACTTACTATTTGGAATGAGCCAATAAGAGAAGATATAGTTTACTTATTTTATGTTATTTTAAAATTGTTTTAAATTGACACATAAAAATTATATATATTTATAGAGATGTTGCATAGTGATGTTGCAATACATGTAATGTGTAATGATCAGATCAGGGTATTAGCATATCCACCCTCCCAAACATTTATCATGTCTTTGTATTAGGGACATTCAGTATCCTTCCAGCTATTTGGAACTATATAGTACATTACCATTAACTATAGTCATCTTGCAATACTATAGAACACTAGAAATTATTCCTGCTACCTAGTTGTCATTTTGTTTGCTTTAACAAATGTCTCCCCACTCCCACCCCTATTTTTCTTATTTCAAAAGGCAACTTTCTGTGCCCTGGTTATCACCATGAGTCAAAATTTCGGCAATTCTGGGTTTTCTGAGACAGTCATCAGGTTCTAATGTCAGACCTTGTATAATAATTTCTACTTTGAGATGCATGGCCATAGTGCCCATAAGGCTAAGGCCTGGCCTGGTTCAGTTTCTTTTAGACAGTGGTTCTGGCCCAGAGAGGCACCCCAGGGTCCCCTTCCCTATACCACATACACACAAACTCATTTTTTATATAGCTCTAGTATATTATATCCCTGACTTCTCAAAAAGAGAATTCATACAGGTACCAGGTGAGATCATGCCTTCAGGCAAAAGCTGGGTCCTGAGCTCTATTTTTAGCTTCATAGGAAGTAGAAGACATGGGGATTGCCTCCAATAAATTGTAGTGAAGAGAATATAAAAATCATTACTGAACACAACAGCAGCATAGCCACAGTAAGAACTACGAATGAAAAGTATCACATTTTTTGGAGCTAGTGAAGGTACATGTTGAAAGATGGCCAGTGTTGAGATTCAAATGAGTAGAGTGGAATGAGATCAACTTCAGTAGCCTTCAGTCTACTGGAACTTTTAAACTATCAGTTATATCTTTCATTTTATGTTTAAACATAAAAATGATCATTTTAGTGTACTTCCCATGGAATTGCTATAGAAGACACACCATGATTTGATTCTACTTACTTGTGTATAATTACTGCCTTTGGTTGGTTACATGAGGAGGACAAATCCAGGTAGGTACCAAAACCAGAAACTTGGGCGTTATTCCACATCTTCCCAATCACCAAATGCCAAGTGTTTCCTGTAGATCTATTTCCCCCTGATCCCTCCTTCATCATCTTCTCTCACCTGGACTATTACAAAAACATTTTAACATTTTTGCTGCCTGCTTCTGAGTTCTATACCCCTTCTATCAACCTCTATTGCTGCTGCTAAAGGAACATTTCATTGGTTCTCTAATTTTTCCAGGTAAAACCCAAAGCCCTTAACCTGGAATGCAAGGTCTTCTGTGAGCTGCTCCTAGCCTGTCTCTCTAATCTCCTTTTCGTAACTCCCAACGAAACTTCTCACACCCAACTATCCTGATTTGAAATCTTCTCCTTTGAATGTACAAATCTGATTTCTACTCTGGAAATTGCACACAAATTTCCCTCTCTCTGAATTGTTACACCCTTGTCTACCTTTTGTAGCCTCCTTGTCCTTCAAAGCCAAGATCTTGTATCCTTAGGTCTTTGAGATCTCCATTGAACTATGGCTCCCCAAAGGATTGTTGATGACCCCTCCTTTATAGCACCATTTGGTACCCCTGTTAGAGCACTTTTCATACTGCACTTACTTGCTGATGAAAGTCTCAAACATATGAGATTACAATAAATACGAGGAAAAGGTCTGTGACTCACTGACTTCTATAGAGCCCCAACTGAATGTAAAGTTCAATACCTCATGTGAGACGCTGCTGTATTTTTTGATCACTTCTAAGAGTTTTGTAGTAGAATGCCTGGTGTTTTCCAAATATACAATCATATCATCTGCGAAGAGTGCAAGTTTGATCTCTTCTGAACCTATGTGGCTACCCTTGATTACCTTTTCTTGCCTAATTGTGATGGCTAAGATTTCCATTACAATGTTAAAAAGCAGTGGGGACAATGGGCAACCTTTCCTGGTTCCTGATCTGAGTGGAAATGATTTCTATTTCACTCCATTCAATACAATATTGGCTGTGGATTTGCTGTAGATGGCTTCCATCAGTTTAAGAAATGTCTCTTCTATAATAATTTTCTTGTGTTCTGATCATGAATGGATGCTGGATATTATCAAAAGGTTTTTATGCATCAATTGAGAGAATCACATGGTCTCTGTTTGTTAATCTGTTTATATGATGAATTATATTTATAGATCCACTCAGCTTTTATTGAAGGCTATTTTCTCATTTATCCCAGAGGGTAAGCTGAGGAAGGGAACAAAAACATCAGCAGTTTCTCTCTTATTTTATCTATAATCATTAACTTTAAGGGTCTGAGTGGCCTTAAGAAATCTGAAACGTGAGTTTTGTGTGTGGGCAGCCTCCTGTCTGTGATCACACACACAGATTCCTTGGGGAAGTTAATCCTCATTAGTTCACTGTGAAGCAGATGTCATGGTGTCAGTTCTCCTCTGAAGAATCGGTGGAACAGAAGAATTTTCCTCTGATCTCCAAACAAAGGTATTTTCCTCTAAAATAAGGGGGCATATAAGCCCTCCTGCCCATATATCAGGGCTTGAGCTGTTCCCTTAATCTCTGCTCTGGTCAAATACAAATCCCCATAAAGGATATTTTCTTTGACTGTTGACTGGGCAGGGGATGGCCTAGTTAATGTTTCTTGCCAGGTCTTGCATGCAGCTTCCTCTGTGGCCATTATTTCTTCAGAGAGTTCACAGAACCAGCAGGGGTGTTTGCAAGCTGTATCCTCTACAGGTCAGCCTTCTACAAAAAGCAGGAACTGCTCAGATAAGGAATTTAGCAGCTGGTTTAAAAGTAAACTAGCCACCCTGTTTTTAGTCTGCCTTGCTCAGCTTATTTCTCTGTTTTTCCCTTTTTCTGAGGGTGTTTTCCCTTGCCAAGAATGGCATCTTAGGTCCCCATTCTGCCTGCAAATGGGATTTCAGGATCAAATTAAATTCAAGGGAGGTGGGGAGAAGCAAGAGAGGAGTGAGGGGTGGAGGGAAGGGGATTGGAAAACTCTCACTTAATGGGCATAATGTAAGAGTATACGGCACACCCCTGGGTGAAGGGCTCAACCATAACTTGAACTTTACCTAACAAATGCAAGCAATGTAACTTAATCATTTGTACCCACATATTAATCTGGAATAAAAAAAAATTCCAATCATGGCAAAAAACAAAAAAAAAGGACAGGATCAGATAGCTCTCGCATGATTTGTATGACCTGGTGATAATCTTTGGTGAATGGTCTTAGGAAGGCATTTGGACTTTCTCACGCAAGGTGTATTCCTGGTGCTTGGAATGGAGGTTTCTCTTCAGAGGCCCGGTACTGCAGTGGGAGGAACAGACAACTTCCCCTCCCCACTGTTACAAAGGTGAGGGGAGACTGTTCTCTGATCATGCTTTGTTTTGAGACAGAGTCTCACTCTGTGGCCCTGGGTAGAGTGTCGTGGCCTCATCATAGCTCACAGCAACCTCAAACTCTTGGGCTCAAATGATCCTCTTGCCGCTGCTTCCTAAATAGCTGGGACTACAGGCAGCCGCCACAACTCTTGGTTAGTTTTTCTATTTTTAAGAGAGATGGGGTCTCAGTCTTGCTCAGGCTGGTCTCAAACTCCTGAGCTCAAGTGACCCTCCTGCCTCACCCTCCCCGAGTGCTAGGATTACAGGCGTGAGCCACCAGCCTGGCCTCTGATCACCCTTTGTTTGCTATTTTTTTTTTCTGTCCTTTATTTTCGTTTCCCTCCACTTTCCTAAGGCCTTTGACCCAGTCTCCTTCAGAGGGAAGGATCTAGGAGAGGTTGACTGGACCACCCAGGCCTAAAAGAGGTTACTGCTTGCTCAAAGCCCAAAGGGAGAGGGATCATTTTACACCCTGGAGGGGCTCTGCTATTCCAGAGTGGCCAAACGTCTTGGCAGTGCAAGTAGACAGCAGGGGCTTCTAAGACCTGACACCCAAAACACTGAGTCTCGCATGCACCCACGCCCACGGAAGAACTGCAGGGAGGATGGCAGCTGGCCAGGCTAGGTGCTGAGGGGTAAAGGAGCGGGAGAGGAGAGGTGCTAGGTGATCCAGACGGCGGCACCCCAGGGGCACTGACCGGGGCAAAGCCGGTGGGCGGGTGTGAAACTTGCTGAGGATGTTGTCCCCACCAAGAGCTGTCTGTCCTCTGTCAGGTCCTTGGCGTGGCCTGGGAGACTCAGAGCGGAATCTGGCTCCGGCCCTTCCGAGGAGAAGCGCACCCAGTTTAGCCCCTCGGCAGGTGAGCAAGTGGCGGAGAAAGGGCACGCGAGCCAAGGGCTCAAAGAAATGGCAACAGAGGACAAAGGGCGAGGTCCAACCGCCCAGCTCCAACCGGACTCCCAAGCCACGCGGGCTTGGTTGGAGCTATTTAGACCCAAATGGTCCCCTCGAACTGTGGGAACTGTCCAGGCGTGCAGGCTCCTCGGTGTCCAGCCCGGGCAGTAGCTTCTGTGGTCAGTACAGGTGTGTCCCACCGCTCCTTCCCAGGGTCCACTCAGGGCAGAGCCTCTTCAGAGCCAGAGCACGGGAGCAGCTCAAGTCCTCTCAGGGTGAGGACCAGATTCACTAGGAGGGCCTCGTACCAGAAAGGGGACCTCACAGAGGCTGGGGCGGGTGCTGCAATAGGGCCAGAACTGAGGTGAGGAAGAGACAGCATTGGCACAAGTGTCATAGTGCAAATAGGGCGGGCTCCACCTTTCAGGTGTTGCTGCTGATGACATCAGTCTCCCTCTCTGATGACATAAGCCTCCCTCTCCCTGAAGACTTTCTTCTTCTTCTTCTTTTTTTTTTTTTTTTGCAGTTTTTGGCTGGGGCTGGGTTTGAACCTGCCACTTCTGGCATATGGGGCCAGAGCCTTACTCCTTTGAGCCACAGGTGCTGACCTCTCAGAGGACTTTCTAATCACCCTCCAAGTCTCCGAGGCTGTCCTGCAGAGACCTGAACCCAGAACACGACCTGCTAGTCTGTGAAGGTCTCTGAGGTGGGAAATCTGTAGCCCCCCCCTGCCTGGATTTGGACCCCATGCCATCCCTTCCTGTCAGGCTGGGTCTCCTCACTTTGTCTTACAAATGGGGTGCAACACATTTAGTCCTACAACTTTCCTCAGCAAACAGAGGCAGTACTGAGAAAAATGCAGTGCACTTGACCAGGCATGGGGAAGAGGTGAGGAATCTCTGGTTTGGATAAATTACAAGTTAATTACCTAGTTTTAATTTGGTAATTTTTTTTTTTTTTTGAGACGGAGCCTCAAGCTATCCCCCTGGGTAGAGTGCCATGGCATCACAGCTCATAGCAACCTCCAACTCCTGGGTTCAAGGGAGTCTCCTGCCTCCGCCTCCCAAGTAGCTGGGACCACAGGCGCCCGCCACAACGCCCGGCCATTTTTTTTTTTTTTTTGGTTGCAGCCATCATTGTTGTTTGGTGGGCCCGGGCTGGGGATTCGAACCCGCCACCTTAGGTGTACGTGGCTGGCGCCTTAGCTGATTGAGCCACAGGCACCGAGCCATGTTTTAAATCTTGAAGAGCCAGCAGGTAGTTAGAAATTGGCATGTATTTTGTGGTTGACAGTAATGGTCACATAGAGATCCAATGAAATGTGAGACAGTGGGCAGCATATTTAATCAGAAATACACTCGAGAATGAAGAAAAAGCACTGAAAATTAGGGGTGTTGTTCCACTATCAATAGCATTCAAATTATGTCTGTATACTGTATTAAGGAACAACTTCAGTGCCTGTAGAAAGACACTATTTTATTTTATTTTACTTTAGACAAGAGTCTCAAGCTGTCACCCTAGTTAGAGTGCTGTGGCATCACAGCTCACAGCAACCTCAAACTCTTGGGCTTAAGCGATTCTCTTCCCTCAGCCTCCCAAGTAGCTGGGACTACAGGCGCCTGCCACAATGCTCGGCTATTTTTTTGTTGTTGTTGCAGGTGTCATTATTGTTTTAGCAGGCCCGGGGTCGGGTTTGAACCTGCCAGCCCTGGTGTATGTGGCCAGCACCCTACTCACTGAGCTACAGGCGCCACCAGCAGTTTCTTAATTTATCTCTAACAAGGCAGAATTGTGAATTCCATTTTCTCATTTTGAATTGGTTGACAATCTAAATGTACAAAATATCAATATATTATAGGATATATACATAAGTAAAATATTAAAATAAAATAGATAATTGTAAGAAATATGATAGAAAATACCAACATTTATGTAAAGCATAAAGCTTCACCCATGGACTAGGTGTGGTGACTCACCTATAATCCTAGCACTCTGGGAGGCTGAGGCAGGAGGATCTCTTGAGCTCAAGAGTTTGAGACCAGCCTGAGGAAAGCAAGACCCTGTCTCTACTAATAATAGAAAAACTGGCTCTTGGGGCAGTGTCTGTGGCTCAAAAGGGTAGGGCGCCAGCCCCATATGCCAGAGGTGGTGGGTTCAAACTCAGTCCCGGCCAAAAAAACAAAAAACAAAAAAACTGGCTTGGTGCCTGTAGCTCAATGCTTAGGGCACCAGCCACATACACCGAGGCTGGTGGGTTCCAACACAGCCTGAGCCTGCTAAACAACAATGGCAACAACAACAACAACAACAAAAATAACTGGGCGTTGTGGCAGGCCCTGTAGTTCCAGGTACTTGGGAAATTGAAGTAAGAGAATCACTTAAGCCCAAGAGTTTGAGGTTGCTGTGAACTGTGACACCATGGCAGTCTACTGAGGAGCAATAGTGAGACTCTGTATCAAGCCAAAAAAAAAAGAAAAATTAGCGGAGCACGTGACACACACCTGTGGTCCCAGCTACTAGGGAGGCTGTGGCAGAGGATCACTTGAGCTCAGGAGTTTGAGGTGGTTATGGACTGGGCTGAGGGCACAGCACTGTAGGTGATGGATCAAGACTGTCTCAAAAAACCAAAATGCTTCCCCCATGGAAACATATGCATTAAAAACATAGGTAACTCCCCCCCCAAAAAAATTTAAAAACCAGGTAAATCTTGTAATTAGTTCCAGTAACAAAGAAGTAACTTGTAGATATGAGGTCTCCCACATTCCTTATACCAATCAAATTATACAGAAATAGAAAGTTAACTAAGGATATGTAGCTCACTGATAAGAAGATAATTAGATCAATAGTGTAAGCTGATCTAGTAAACTTGGCCAAATCAAAATATGAATTCCATGCTGTGGCAAATCAAATATAATTGCAAAAAATATAACATAGAAATATCACCTTAAACTAGTCAATATTTTCTTTTCTTTCTTTTTTTTTGAGACAGAGTCTTACTATGTTGACCTTGGTAGAGTGCTGTGGTGTCACAGCTCACAGCAACCTCAAACTCTTGGGCTTAAATGATTCTCTTGCCTCAGTCTCCCAAGTAGCTGGG
>CAUYQV010047194.1:0-88012 GCA_963574575.1 Galagoides demidoff
GTATGGAGAACCTTCAAAGAACTCAAGCTAGACCACCCATTTGATCCTGCAATCCCATTCCTAGGATCTACCCAGAAGGAAAAAATTTCTGTTATCATAAGGACACTTGTGTTAGAGTGTTTATGGCAGCTCAATTTACAACCACCAAAATTTGGAAACAGCCTAAATGCCCACCAACCCAGGAAAAAAAAGTAAATGAATAAGGTAGTTGCTGGTATCTTCATTTTATAGATAAAGATACTAAAATGAAAGATTAGGGAGCTTATAAATCAGTTTTGGTACTTTGATCATAAGAACAGAAAGCCCAACTCCGTCTGTCCTAAATAATACATAAATAAGAGCTTAGCCCATGCAGTTGAAATATGGTACTATAGGTCGAACTTCACTTATGGTTTGATCAAGTCTTCAGTTCATTTGCACTGGGATTTTTTTTTAAAATTATTTAGTTTAATCTTTCTCTTTGTTTTGGCTTTGTATTCCAGTGGTTTATCCTGTGTGTCTGCAACAGGTACAAACCACTGATCTGTACATGTCTTTTAGAAGTCAAACTCATTGTATGAAATACTTCTGTTTCACTAAGACAGAACAAACTTGGGTCATATATCCATTTCTAAATGAATGCTGTGGCTCAAAAAAAAATATGCTAATTGACTTAGGCCTGGATTCTGTCCACCCCTAAAAAACACAATGGCAATGGCTTTATATCGACTAGTTTCAATGATCAAGGCTCATCTCTTGAACAATGGACAGGGCCCTTCCCATCCAAAGCCCTTCCCCTTCGTTCCCTGACAATAGCAGAGGAAAGGAATAGAGGCTGTGACTATCTACCTGGCCTAGTAGATGAAGAAAATAGCATTTGAACCATTTTTTTTCCCCAACTTCATCCACATTCTCTTACGATTTCATTTGGGAAGTGGGACTTGAGCTGGGCCTTTGGGGTTCTGCAAAGCGAGGTGATCTTAAAATATTCGCTAAATTGTAAGAGCTTTTGAGGTCTGGAAATGAAAAGCGCGATTGTGTGTGAACTCTGAGAATTAACAGTAAGGGTTGGTCCTTCCTCCATTGGTAGAGTTATTAGAAGACTAGCAGTCATTTTGTTCTACTATCCTGACAATTCAGGGAATTTTTATAAGCAGCGGTTTTTGTAAAGGAGGGGTTAAGATGACTTCTCAGACACTGACAGTCTCTCTCTCATAATGCATGTTAGCAGAGGGAAGACAAAGCTACGATTCAGCTGCTAGGTCTGGTGATGTCATAAACACTTATGACAGCAGTAGAACTTTAAGATTGAATTACCTTCTTTGTACCCACTGAAGGAGAAGGCCCTTGCTGTGTAGAGCACATTGTGTAAGCTAAACAGTGTTTGGCGGTTTTCACATGGCATTGGGGAAGACGGGAACTTGATCTGTGAACCCAGAAGATCATGAATCTGATAAGCACAGAGATAATTTAACCCCGAAAATTGCTTTGGTCTCTGATATATAATTTTCAAATTAAATAAATTAATATGTGCTGACATTTTCCTAACCTAATCCTAAGGCATCATGGTTTGATTAGTTTAAGGACAAGTTCCCAGGTTGCACACTTTGTTATGTAACTAATAACACTATAGTTAATATCGTAAGATCAGTCAATGATTTACATGTTTTACAATTTATAGGTTGAAGTGCAGAGAGTAAGTGGAGTGATAGAATGATGTCAGTTTCTCTTCTTTTATCAGTGGAATATTTTTGTGGGAATATTACCAATTGAGTATTCCAGGAATAAAAGACATGAGTGGTTTATTCAGTATTTGAATTTACAAGGGGAAAATGACAGGTCTGAAAATTAGTGGGGCTGTAGATAATAAAGAATTGATAATGCCTTCATCACCATGGAAATCATGGAATTAATGGAACAGATTGTTGGAAAATCTTCCTAAAATAAGTTTTTTAAAAAAGTTATTTTTGGTCACCTTTTTGCTGTTTTCATTTAATGTGGGGGTATGCAAAAGTAAGATTTCTTTTCTCATTTTTTCCCCTGAGAAATTCAGGGTGGCTAAAAAATTATGAGTCATGGTTTGCCTTAATTTATATACTAAGAAGATAGTTTATCACTGAGAAGACAACCCCAATAATCAAAATGGATCAAAATGTATTTAATTATGGTTTTGTATGTTTTTTGATGAAAAAGATTCCTAAAAGACCTTTGGCTATCTGTGGTGGTTATAGTAGAGCTGAATGTGAAATTAATCCCAAGTTGGGGATAGTCCAAAAATTCATCAAGGGAACATTCAAATTACTGCTGAAAAAGATTGCTCTTAGGTATTGAGTACTCAAATGTATTAAAAATGGAAAAAAAAATAAATAACTTATTATTTTCAGTCCTATAAGCATAAGAATAATTATTTAATAATAAAGTAAGATCTTGTCATTTAAGATTGATTTGTTGTATTTCTTAACACTAGAGATTACTGAGGGTCTTGATACTTAAAAAATAATAGTGACTTTTTTTATTGATCATGGGAGACCTCTGATTTTGACTGATTAACCCTTACATATTATAAATAAAATGCATTTAACCTGCTCAGATGTGTACAATGATCTTGTTACCTTAAGAATATCCAGACAGTAAAAAAAGTGATTTGATCAATTAGTGCACTGCTTTTGAATAAAGAAGTAATATTCCAATATCTTCATTATGGGG
Source organism: Galagoides demidoff (assembly GCA_963574575.1). NCBI lineage: Eukaryota > Metazoa > Chordata > Mammalia > Primates > Galagidae > Galagoides > Galagoides demidoff. The sequence continues at coordinate 2,686 of CAUYQV010047194.1, forward strand.
ACAGTTTGACAGAGCAAATGCACCCTAAGTATGAAAATGATGAGACACCTTTTCATTTACAGGTTCTTGAAGTGTTTATTTACTTTCACCTTTTTAAGTATTTGTGGTTTCCTCAAGCATGAAACTTCCTTTTCTAAAAATTTTTCCCAAAGATAGACTTGTGGCTTGGGGTGAATTGAACCGGCTAGCCTAAGCTTGGCTGAACTGTGGTTCCAACCCTAATAGCTGGAACCTGCAAATATTTCCCCAGCCCACGAGGCCTTATCTAGTGTGAATGGAATGCAGAGGTTATTAGTGGTGTACTTGGAAGCCTATTGCCCAAGGGCACTGAGTCAGTCCTGCCTTACCTAAGAGGAGGTGAGTCCTGGAAAAGTGTTGCAGACTGAATGTTGTACAGTTAATTATGTGAACTGAGGTGGTGGTTTGAGCGAAGCCCTCATTTGACTGAAGTCCAACTAACAAAAGCCACCGGTACAATTATACCCTCATTGACATTATCTTCAGAGAGCACCTTAATGCTGGCGTGACTGAGTGATCATCTTCCACTCTGATGTTTCTTGTGGGGCTCAGAGAAAACCATCACTCTAAGATCACGGGAGAAAATGCTCATGCCATTCCTTGGCCTGTAAAGATTTGTACTAGTAAACATTAGAAGGGACACAATTTTATACATGTACAACCATGCAATATGCTTTGTTTTTTATGAATTATCAGATGTTAGGGGTGAGGTGAAGCAAATAAAATTGTAGGTTTGAGACAAACAAACATCTAGCTCTGAAGAAACAATAAAAAATATCATTTCTTTAAAACCCTGCTTTGCAGTTTTAGAGAGAGAAGAATACCTGAAATGAAAAGAGAGAGATCAACATCTAATCCAACAACTTCTATAAGGGAGTCCTTATTTTATTTTCTAGAGGAAGAATTTAAGTGTGTTTGCCTAACATCACATAAGAAACAGAACTAGCTCTAGAATTCAGTTTTCAAAATCCTCCTATTAGATGTGCTTTCTCCCTCTCACCCATCCTCTTTCCCCTCTATATTTTGTCCCCCAATTAAAATAAAGACAATTTTCTTAGACAAAAAAAGCAAAACTTTAAACCACTTAGATCATAATTCATTTGACCACGCTCCCCTGAGGTCCCCCAAAGGGCATTCTTTTAGACACACAAGGCTTTGCATAACCGGATTCTTGCCACAAGGGCTTCCAATCAAGCTCTAAGTGAGATCAGATTTTATTCCTGAAAGTAGGGCAGAGAAAGAAGTTCACACTTAAACTGCTGGGTGAAGCCAAAAACAAGCTCAAGTTTCTACGATCTGAAAAACTCTATCTTGCCCTGCAGGCCAGCGCCTGTCCCTTTGAGGATAGATAAATCACCCACCCAACCAGGAAGGCTTCCTGGCTGTGGAACACCAGGACCTGCTGGGGGCTTGGGATGGAGGAAACTTGCTCAGTGTGTGCACTGCAAAGTCAACTCAGGAGCAGAATGGTGACAGCTCAGGCTTTATGTGTCTTAAAAATCTTTTCTCTTTCTCAGAGAATGGCATCACACACACACACTCAGACCTGATTACTTTTGATTTGTCTGCCTCTCACCTCTTGCATCCTAAATTCCTAGTACCTTCTGTAGCCATTTACTTCCCTAGTACCTTCTACCACCTATGGCAGGAACAATCTGTGTGCTTACCTGTTCACTGTGAACAACCCCAATTTACCCGGGAAATGTAACACACCTATTCGTATCATCAATGGATCCTCATGAGTGACACACCTCCCTCTCACATTTTGCCTTTTCTCATCCCAGAATTATTGCCTTAATCTACACACTTAATTCAAATGATGACATTAATAAACAAGTTATCATGTAAAGATTGAAAAGAAGAAGGGTGGTACACCTGTCAGAGTCTCAGTGGGAAACAGAAGACCTGCTCAAATGAACAACAGTTTAAAGATGTTTTATTTACAAAGAAACTATGAGGCTGTGGGTGGGTGGTGGAAAACCACCAGGCAGTGAAGTAACTTGGGGTTAGTGATCTGTTATTACATCAGAACTACCCTTTTAGTTGAAGGAATTAAGAAGACGTTATTACCAGAGCCCACAAAAGTAGGCCATAGATAAGAGGCTACCTTAATAGGGGCAACAAAATTCAGCCTAAAGAAACAGCTTATTGGAGGTGACCTCACAGGGGAACCTGAAGAACTGAACACCTTCTCTTACTTTTCTTCCTTATTTACGTTTTCTCCTGGGGCTGCCAATGGAGGACCCCAAAGGAAAGCTGGTGGAAAAGGTTCCATACATAGCACAAGGTGGAGAAGGATAGATGTCTGGGGGACAAGCAGAAGATCTCTAGCACTTGGGCATTTGTTACCACTTGAAAATCTTGATAGCTTTCTTCACATGGCATGGTCTAGGCTCTTGCCCTTTTCTCCTATCTGGACATGACCCCAGTGTTACAGATTTTGAAAAGTGAACTTTTAACTGTATAACTTTACCCAACCTTTGAAGGTCAGTTAGTTCTTAATGCAAATATAGCTATGAGAACAATTAGTGGGTTACCCGAGTCTCTTTTCTTTTTCTCTCTGCTTCACTCCATTTTTGGTTATTTTCTGAAAGAATTACCCAAATAAAATAGAGAAAGATTCCTAATGTAGCTGACCATTAAAATTCCCTTTAAAAAGCTGTGGTGGAATAAAGGAGCAAACAAGAAAAGAAGAAGAAAAAAATGAAACAAAAATTTGCACATAGTCAAAATTCTTTTTTTGTCCTCAAAACAAATATTTACTGAGCCTACTATGAGCAAAAATCCATGCCAGGTGTTACTTTTAAAGAATTTTTAAATAATTCTAAGAGGAGGAAAAACTATCATACAGTTTTAATTGCAAAGAGCAAACGAAAATTCTAGACTTGCAGAGGTGTCCAACTTGCAGTCTGCAGGCCACATGCAGGTTATTTGAGGACTGTTGGGTTTATGTGTGGTTTCAGATATTGTGAAAAGTATGCATGGACCTTTTGTGCTCATCAGCTTTTGTTACCATTTGTGTATTTAATGTATGGCCCTGAGACAGCTCTGACTCTTTCAATGCGTGGCAGAAAAGAAAACAGGTTGGACACCCTTGTCAGCTAGAGAGAAGATAAGAGTTCTGGAGTTTCTGTTCCTCCACAATGGGACCAATGCAGAGAAGATTTCTAAAAGGAAGGTATGTCTGAGATGAATTTCTAAAGGAAAATAGAATTAGGTGAAAGAGCACAAGAATATTCAAAGAAGTTGCAACATCATGTATGAATGGAAAAGTTATGAGAATGGATTATATACATTTAAAGATGGTTAGAATGGTAGTTATGAAAGATCAGATGAGGGTATGAGACTGTTGATAGATATCTTAAGTCTTCAGGAAATTTGGTTTTTATGATGGCAGGAAAAGGCACTAAAAGATACATATTGGGAAGCAACATACATACATTCATATATTAAAAACTCATTCTGGAGGCTGTACAAAGATCAACTGAAATTCTGCAAGACTGGAGATTTGAGTCAAGGGAACTGGAAGAGAGATGAGAAAGTCTGAACTGAGAAGCTGTATCACAGGGACTGAGTCTAGGAGAGCGTCGGGAGATTTTATGCCATTTATAATTAATAGAGAATCATTGCAGATTAGATAATTAGGTGAAGGAGAAGAACATAGGTGGAGGGGCAAGTGCAGACAAAATTCTCCAGAAGGCATAGGTGACACCTGGTAGCCAGAGGTGCCATTCACTGAACCTTGGGAAACAGTAGGTGGGTAAGTTTGTTGAAGATATGAGGAATCACTTTCAGACATTTGGGTTTGAGATGCTGCTGGGTCATCTAAATATTAAATACTTGCTTTTGGAGATAAGACTGGGGACATGGATTTCACAGTAGACTTCATTTCTCATTATTGGGAATGAACAGCTGACAGTTAATGGTATCATAAACTTCAAATATGTATATAATGCAACTTTCAGTGGTAGGATCCAGGTCAAGTGCAATGATTCACATTTTAATTCTCTTTCACTAAAAGTAAAAATATTTGTAAGAAGTTGTTGTGTTGGGGGGGATTCAGGGGATGTGGTAGGTAAAAAGGCAGATTGCCTGTTCTCAGTAAATGGGACCAGGAATGAAGTGTAGATGACGATCTAGAATAGCATATTATTTTAGAGAGTAATCCTGGCACTCTGGGAGGCTGAGGCAGGTGGATCACCTCAGGAAGTTGAGGCCAACCTGAGCAAAAGCAAGACCCCATCTCTACTAAAAATAGAAAAACTAGTTGGGGAATTTTGACAGGTTCCCGTAGTCCCAGCTTCCCTGAAAACTGAGGCAAGAGGATTGCCTTAGACCAAGAGTTTGAGGTTACTGTGAGCTATGACGCCATGGCACTCTGCCCAGGGCACAGAGTGGGACTATGTCTTAAAAAAAGAGAGACAGTGCATGTGTTTTAGAAATTAGGGCAATATTTCAATGATCAAATATACAAATATAACAGGATGAATAATTAGGTTTCTTTTAAGTAGGCAAGAAAATAATATTTGCTGTCATGCATAGAATATTGCCTGAGTCAGCACAAATGAGTTGTTACCAGAGAGTAGAATCCAAATGCAAGCTTTGGAATACGTGTTAAGGAATGCAAATCATGATTAAAAGCCATGTTTAAGTATTAGGTAAAGTTTGGAAAACTTGGAGAGCATCCAAAATGTTAAATCAGCCAATTAAGAACATACAAGATGCCATAATATACCAAAGCTCATATTTGAGGTTGAGTTTTAGGCATTGTATTATAACAGCTAATCTCTGCTGCTGATTCTAGTTGTCTGGTTAGTCTTCTGCCTGTGAAATAAAGTAGTTTTAAAAGCTGTGCCATTGAACCTGACCACATTTTACAGGCTAAGGCTGTGTCTCTTCCCATGCATTTTCACCAAGCATTTTCATTCTAGGTGCCTTGCATTTATGAACTTCACTTGACTTATTTTAATGCTACTTTTGCCTTAATGAGTGACCAACTTGGTATCATGGACTTAGGTTATTAATTAAAGATGTGTTGGATATAAACCAGATAATGCCAATTTTTACTTGATTTTTGCTTTTGTTTTGCAAATATCCCTCACATTAACCCAACAGACCACGCAACCTTTAGGAAACATCATAACCTATTGTATAAAATGTCAATTATTACCTCGAAGGGCTTTAAATGCATATGATTAACCTAAAAGGCTGTAATGGCCACCACTGAAATACCTTATGCTGTCTCATCAAAATATTTTTCTATAATAAAAATGTGATTTATTCTCAGCCAAGTGTTAGAAGTTTGCAGACAAGCCAACTGGAAAACATTACTCTTTACCATCCCCCCTCCTCCTTGGGTTGGGGGTGGGAAGGCTTTTAATACTGACTGTAGCATGATGGAAATTGCCTAAGTTTTGTTGTGTCTTTTTATGGATAACCTTGTGACTAGGGCTGCCCGTGTGTACAAACTAGTTTCGAGAATTACTAATTACCAAAGAGAAAGAAAAGGTTGATTTAATCCTTTAAGTGACATAGAATAGCTGGTTTAAAGAGGTTTTAAGCCTGTCATGTGGGCAGTGCATGAATATAGCACCTGAAAAAATACATGTTGCATATCAATATCTACATTCACATGTTTCGAGGAAATATGCACATTCTTCACTCTGTCGAAGCTATTGTTTACCAAATGTTGCCGAGCTGAGATTTTAAAATCCATGTGGTATACAGAAACCTTCTACTATAATGTTATTTCCATATTCCCCTTATTTTAAAAATTATCTGTTCAAAATGAATTACATTGGGGCAGCACCTGTGACTCGGTGAGTAGGGCACTGGCGCCATATACAGAGGGTGGTGGGTTCAAACCCTACTCAGGGATATAAAGTGAGACTCTATCTCTACAAAAAAAAAAAAAAGATGTCTACAGCGTCTTTTACACCTGGCTAGCATGTATAGCTGCTGTCGTGATGATGAGTTTTAGACCCCTCTTTTGAATCTAAAAGAGGGGTCTAAACTCAATTCTCCCATAGAGAAAACTATGAAAAATTTTAAAAAGGAAAACAACTCAATTTGGTAGAAGAAAAATGGCATAAAAGAACATCTAGCTAAATATGTAGGACATAGTTAACAAAGTTTCTTATTGCTACTACTTACTTAACTAAATTTCTAATTGTTAGAAACATAGAACATTATATTAGTATATAAAGCCTCCATTCGGAAGAGCTCTAAAATTTATCTTTCCATAGAAGATATTGGTTACAACCTAATACTTCTGTATCCTAAAGCACCATCAATAGTCCTGTATGATAGGCAATTATTGACAGTGAGTGTCTTTGATTTCTGAAGGTGATTAATATTGATTTACATATTTCCATTCAAGCTTCCAAATGAGCCCTTGGCATACCTGTTCGTGGTTTTGCTGGATCAGCTTTTCTCTTTCCTTACCCTTTCTTCTTCCAAATATTACCTGATTCTCAACCTCTCCCTCTCTTTCTTCTTCTCTCTCTTACCCTCTTTCCTGCTCACTTAGTATTTTCTCTTTTTTTTTTTTTGAGGGGGAGAACCTAGATTTGTTCCAAGTCTCTATCCATGCTTACAAGCAAAACAGAAAGTGCCCCCACTGAAAATGAATTTGCACAGCTTGATTTTGTGCATATTAAATACGACCAGCTGCTGATTGCCGTGATTTCCTGAAGGTGGGCTGGTAGCTAATAATTACAGACTGAGGAGAGATGGGACGTAGCTGGTGCATGGGTTGCTGCAGCCGTACCTGCTCTTCAGCCGCTTCTCCAAGACTGGGGCATGTTAGGGAATGATTCATCCAGAGTAACTGATCCAGGTCCGTTGGGCACCTGCTTGGTTTCCACAGATGGGGATGAAGGCTGCCTTGCCTGGGGGCCTCCTAAGGCACACTCATGAGGCCAAACAACCATCTAGAGCAGTTAGCATAATACAATTGCCAAAACCTTTTTATTTTGTTGATCCTTATGGTACCTTTTCAGATAGGTGTTATGTCACCTTTTCCATTTTGTAGGTGAGTGAAAAGGAGTCTCTGGCTTATTAGTTATCTAGTTATTATCAGGGTCACTTAACTATATATACTTTAGCAACCCATTCATCATCTATATTGTCAATGGATTGTTAAGGAAATAAAAACTTGCTCTTAGGCCAAAAAAAATGATTTTATCATAATTAAGGTTAAAGAACAGCCAGCAACGTTTAATTAAAAAACAAAACAAAACCGCCTGCACATCTGTCTGGCGCATCATCACCTCACTAAAATCTAAAAGGAAAACAACTACCCAGAGCCTGTTTCATTCACAGGGATTTCAGTCCAAGAAGGCACAAGAAGGTATCATTGCTTTCACCTAAGTCTCCCCGAGGAAAGGGGCTATTGTGTGTTTAATTTTAGAGCAGAGAGAACAGCACTTAATGGGATTTTTTTGTAAGTGATTTTTGCATGCCATGTGTGTTCTATGTGTGGAATCCTTTGGAGTGATGTTAGGCATATGCGGGCATCCATGCTAATATTTTAGTGTTTTCAACTTATGTGATTCATTTTCTTTCTTCATATGTTACCATGACTTTGAAAATACCCCAGAGGAAATGAAAACTTCAGGCAGACACTGGTGTGCTGCTGAATCTGCAGGTGTTTATGGTACCCGACACACCCGCCTTGAGAATGAGTGTGTGCAGACGGTGATTGCAGTCTTGTGACCTGGGGTCCAGTTTCAACTATGGTAGTACTTAGGCATAGTATGTGGAATCTGAAGAACTTGATCTCATAGAAACAGAGAGTAGAAATGTGGTTACCAGAGCTGGGGGAGAGAGGAGGAAATGGGGCAATGGAGATGTTGATCAAAGGGTACAAAGTTCCGGTGAGCCGGGAGGAATAAGTTTTAGTGATTTATTGCACTGCATGGTGACAACAGTAAATACTATGTCTTGTGTACTTCAAAATTACTAAAAGAATATATTTTTACTTCCTTACCACAATAAAATAACTTGGTTAGGTGATGGATATGTTAATTAGCTTGACTAAATATTTTATACACTATACTCATGGATCAAAACATTCCATGTACCCCATAAATACGTACAATTGTCAAGAATAAATTAATAAAAAAAAGAAAGCTTCTACTTCTCAAATATGCCCAAATATTAATTTTGTCATGGGGAAAGCAAGGTCAGTTTCCTCGTCAATAGGATTCTATTCAGGAAAGTAGATAATTTAAATTGAATTAATATACTTTATCGCACGAGAACACATAAGGGTGTTTTGATTTAAACTGAAAAAAGGAATCCCAATTTTTAATCTTTTCTTTCTTTTCTAAATTGTAAGCAAAATGTCATTCGTGGTAGACGTAGATAAAACATTCTAAGTCGTCTGGAATGCTGGCTCTTCATTGAAATATCTCTTATTAATACCTAGACACAAAACATCATTGTCCTGTTTCATATAGAAACTGCAAGTTTATTTTGTTAGAAGCATGGGGAAATAAACTCCTGTTTTGACCTTCTCTCTGTTATTCTAGCTGTGTGTCATTGACACTGGCGTGACTTGCCGTGGGAAGGAGTAATGAGGCAAGACTGGGATTGTAACAATGATTAACCTGCAAATATGCTACAGTGAAGTCAAGGCAAGCCCAGAGTGACACTTACACACATCTCAGGAAATAGTCCTCATGTCTAAACCACTCATTTTATGTATTTGTCCTGCTGAATATAGGAGAAATTAATAACTTTTAAATAGAGAGTGACCTAATGTCATTAATTGGGCATTTCACATGGGCCGATAGATTGGACCCTCCCCCACCCTTGGTGGTAATTTATTTAGCTGGGAAAGCTTAGATTTGGTGCCGCATCTGGTTTTCAGTGATATCCTGCTGGTCTTATCCAATTTTCCAGCTGGGAGCGTGAGGCACAGGGAGGTCGAATGACTTGCCTAAAGGTCACCTGGTAGCTCAACTGGGATTATAACTCAAAATCTTTCTGATTTTCCCATCCTTTGCTCACTGGACCACAAAACTCCCTTGATCCTGTCTTCTCAAGCTTGCCTGAGCAGGAAGCAAATGTTTAGGCCTAGGGAAAAAAAAATCCCAAATTAAATACTGGCCACTATCATCTCCTTTAAAAATGTGTTGAACGTCCATTGATGGGCCTGTAGGGAATGGCTGTTCTGTCCTGACACTGGAACATGTGAGAACGTTTCTGTCCATGGGCAGGTGTCTCTTTCCAAGGAGACAGGAAGGTCCATATCCAGTGCTGCTTTTTAGGCTGAAATATTTTTGGGACCTCCAAAAATCAGATAAATGTTTGTGGCAAGAGAATACAACCACTTGTATATAGAAGGGACCTTGTTCACATTCTACTCAGGAACATGAGCTCTGACTCCACAAAATGCTGTACAACCGCCCGGCTCATCCCGCCTTAGAACTCTCAGGCTTGCTCTTCCCTCAGCCTGGAAATACTCCCAATGATTTCCTTATGGCTGGAAATCATCTTTCACATCGTGGAGGAAATGATACCTTCTCAGTGAGAGGCCTGCTTTAACCACTTAGCATAAGATCTTTCTTTATCTGAGATGCCCAGTTTCCCCCCTTTTATTATGTTTATTACCACTTAATTTCTTTTTTCTTTTATTCTTTATGTCCTTACCCAGAGTATGGGAGTCTGACCCAACCTGTTTCTAGGATAATGTTTGTTATGTATGTAAGAACAGCTCAATAAACATTTGTTCTATTTCTGAGAGAAGGAGGGCTCTCACTCTCTCTCTCTCTTCATTATCTAAGAAGTTTCAAAAGGGATGCACATGGGGTAACAAGGGCAGATGGAGATGACCCTTAGTCTACCAGTTAGATCAGGTGAATTAACCTCGAAGGTCAACAGGATGACTGATGACAGCTGTCCCTGCCAGAACAGCCTCTTATCCATAGCTTCAGCCTAGAGAGTGCCCTCAGGCTTGGCTTATGACCAGTGGATGAAAATCAGTCTTACTATATAAGTGTAGTCACACTGTATTTTTGGTCTACTTTCATCACCCGTCCCATGTGTGTAATTGATAGATAATGGTGATCAGTCACTTCCAAAAGACTGGTAAATATGCAGAATATTAAAGATAGTATCTCAAGGATACTATCATACTCAAAGACTGGTAAATATGCAGAATATTAAAGGTAGTATCTCAATTCCTGAAGAAGAATCCTCCAAGTCTTGTATCAGTGGACACACTGTGTTGCAATCTCCCAGGATGATGATTTTATTGTCTTGCTGAAGTGTTTAAGGTTGTCAATGCCTTATAGAATTCAGCCAGATAATCTCCCACACTTTCTTGATATATTTATTCGTGGCTTTTGAGGGGAAATGAAACTGTATGGTGTACCAATCCCTGCTGCTGGTCTACCCATAAGCTATCCTGCGCTTGGGACTTGATGGTCTGGTCATCATTTTGTAGATAAGGAGACTGGACCACAGAGTGACTTTCTCAAGAGAGACTTCTGAATTATTCAGACATCCCAGTGGGTGTTTACCTTCAGGCTTTACGGAAGAAAAGCCCAACCCCTGCTTACCCTGTCCTCCTTAGCATTGGCAATCTCTGGACCTCATTTCTGTAAGGAATGACCGTTTTGCCAACAACTATGAAAATCTGTAAAAGGCCACTACGTCATGATCTGTGTGGTTACTTTGGAGAACTGCATGACAGTTTGCAGACAGAGAGCGGTTTCCTTCTCAGGTGACAAGGCATGCTGTGGGGACATTTGGAGGTTAATGGAGGGAGACAGGTTAGCACAAGTCACCTGTGCTACCATTCTTTATGACATTTTTTTTTGCTCTTAGAAAGCTACTGCTATGCACTTTCCTTTATTCAATGCCAACCCTCTGACCTTCTTGGTGATGAGGTTACTAGTTCAGAGATACAAACATTGGTTATTACCACCATTTCAACTTCTGAGCACTGGTTACAACTTTTAACTGCCTGGTTAAGTAAAGCCAATCCTCAAATTTATATTAATAACAAAAGAAAATGTCTAGCAAACTGTTAGACCTGAAAGAAATATTAAATTAACTATTCTTCGATCTTTATATTCTAGGAAATATATCTTAAACGCTCTTTTCTGATTCTTTCACATGGTTCCCTGTTCAGATATATCCATTTGTTTTTCTTTTTTTATTTGTTTGGTTTTTTTTTTTTAGACAGAGCCTCAAGCTGTCACCCTGGGCAGAGTGCTGTGGCATCACAGCTCACAGCAACCTCCAACTCCTGGGCTTAAGCACGTCTCCTGCCTCATCCTCCCAAGTAGTTGGAACCGCAGCTGCCTGCCACAATGCCTGGCTATTTTTTGGTAGCAGCCATCATTGCTGTTTTGAGGGCCCAGGCTGGATTCGAACCTGCCACCTTAGGTGTATGTGGCTGGCGCCTCAGCCACTTGAGCCACAGGCATTGAGACATATCTATTTAAAAAGCCTGAAGAAGACTTCATTGGCCTCTTGAGTGGCACAGTCATTATCTTGGCTTCCAGTAATCATTTTGTTTTTGTGATTGGGAAAGAATTAGATTGTGCTTACACTTTTTTTCTGGAAAAGTCAGAAAGTCTTTCATTGGTAGGATTGGTATTGAGAAAACACAATGTCCCATTAAGGCATTTTTTTTATTTTGAGCCAACAAAAATATGATCTTTTCTTCTTTTTTTCACAACTGATATTAACATACGACCCAATATTCCAGGTCCCCAGAGAGTCATACAACTGGCGTTATTAAGCGGATGCTGGGAAACCTAATTGGAGATTATTTCAGAACAGAGGAAAATGGTTATATTTAGAAAATAAACCTCAGATGCGATTCAAACAAGAAACACTAATGAGTATAGTATAGCCTCAAGGAAAGGAAGCAGATTTCTTAAGTGTCTTTTTCTAGTATCGTCACTTGGATGTCACAGTTAACTTTTTGAGAGATGCCTCTGTGTGAACCGTCCATCTTTTCAGAAAAATGACTTTTGGAGAAGGAATTGATAACTTATATAGTTGACACCTATCTTTTCCTTTCTATTCAGATCAATGATTCTTCAGACAAGTTTCCCAGTTTCTTATTATAGATCACATTGACTTTAGGAAGAATCTTGATGTGAAGGAGTTTGTGAACAGAGCCAGTGAAGGCAGCAAGTCTTAACGTCAAGTCCGTGCACCTGCTCGGCTCCTGATTGGTGATGTTTGGAAACACATTGTGTGATGTTATGGGAAAATTTTCTTTTTCATTGCTTTTAGAAGTAAACAATTTTGGGGACATATTTTACGCTATCTTTTCCTATTTAAAAAAAAACAAACAATTTTCCCCCAGGAAGCATTGTTTTATAGTTATTTGAATTTAAGATGAAACAGCAGGGGGTATAATTGGAAAAAGTAAGCACAAATGGAATTTTTGCTGGTCTGATTCTTCATTCATTTATTCATCCATTCATTCAATAGTATTTATTGATTGGCTACTATGTTTAATAATGCAATACAGAATATTTTATTACTTAGATACCAAGTAATAGATATAGAAATTCTATGGGATGTAACTCTTTTTTGGGAAATATAACAATTATAGTATAGTTATTGCTAAGATCTGAATATGTCCCCCCAAATTTATATATTAAAACATTATTGTCCCTGCAATCCCATTACTAAGCATCTGCCTCAAGATAAAATATCATTTTATCATAAGGATATTTGCACTAGGCTGTTTATTGCAGCTCAATTTACAAAATGTGGAAACAACCTAAATGCCTACCACTGGGGGAATGGATTAACAAGCTATGGTATATGTATACCATGGAATACTATTCAGCCATCAAAAGATCGAGACTTTACATCTTTTGTATTAATTTAGCTAGATGTGGAAAACATTCTTCCTAGTAAAGTATCACAAAAAAGGAGAAGCAAGAATCCAAGGTACTCAATTCTAATATGAAGGCAGTAGATCAGTGGTTCTCAGCCTTCCTAATGTCTCAAACCTGTAATAAAGTCCAAAGAGGTTGTGACCCACAGGTTGAGAACCACTGCAGTAGATGATTTAATACAAGGTGGGGGGTAGGGGAATGAAGGAGTGAGGAGAGGGGAGAATGGTGGGGGATAGGGGTCACAGTGTGTGGCATGTCTCTTGGGAGTGGGACACAATTATAAGCGGGACTTTACCTAACAAATTCAATCAGTATAACCTAATTCTTTGTACCCTCAATGAATCCTAAATAATAAAAAAAAGAAGCAAAACAAAATTTATGTAAACAATAAAAAACAACATAATTGTCTTCTCCCCTGTCCCCATCTTCCCTTGTCTCCCTCCCTGTCTCTGCTCTCCCTTCCCTTTCTCTGATATAAAATAAACTTAGACTTCTATATTCTTAAAAAAAAAACCAGAATTGCCAATGTGGCAATGTTAAGAGATGGGGTTTTCAGAAGGCAATTAAGCCATGAGGGCAGAACCCCCATAAATGGGATTAAATCCTTATACAAGAGATGTGAGTGAGCTGTTGAGCTCTTCCCCCTCTTTTGTCCTACCTCCTTCCTGCACACGAGGACACAGTGTTTGTGGGGAGGACGCAACAACACGGTGCCATCTGGGCGGTGGAGACCAGAGCCCTCGTCAGACCCTGAGCATGACTATACTTTGACCTTAGACTTCTCAGCTTCTAGAACTGTGAGAAATAAATTTCTGTTATTTATAAATTATCCAGTGTCAGGTATTTCATTAGAGCAGCAAAAAAATATACTAAGACAATTATATGTGGGATTTTCATTTGTAATGGGCCCCATTCTTAGCCCCAAACTTGGCATCCCATGAAATGGAATGAGTGATCAGCTTTCCTAGGGAGCAGAATAGTAGAGATTTTTAAGTGCCAAGATGAGTAAGATAAGCATTGATACTTCTCCTTGCCCCAGATTCTTACGTAGAAAGAGTGCAAGGGGGAAATGCACCCGTCACACAATTTTATGTCTACACAGACAAATATCTGGGGAAAGGTTCCTTTACTTCTTTGATATCTTGAAATGCCAAGGGAGAGACATTTGAAAGGGGTAGGAAAAGCGGGTGGGTAGGAAAGTAACTCACACGCTGATGGGGAATGGAATTTCTCCTGCACTGTCCACAATACATATGTTTGTTAAAAAGCAAGAGGCGGGGAAGACATGCATGCCTGATGTTGAAGAAAAGCCTGTTTGTGCCTCACACACTGAAGAAATTGTTCAGGAACAGTTCATCCATGTGAAAATATGACCCATGTCATTTTGCCAGAGTCATTAAGACACTGAGCTGCTGAGTAAGGCCTGGTTGGGTAAATTCAAGATCCTGGGGGTGGACATACTTCCTAGTACCCAGTTTTTCTAAGATGCAAAAAAAAAAAAAAAATGTCAGTGGAAATAAGGTTATGGAGTGCCACTTGCGTGGGTGAGACAGGGTCTTGATAGGGTGGGAACCAGCCGGATCTCAGACACGGCCCATTCTTTTAGATTCTTCACCATTTTCTTAGGGGCCAAAATGAGAAAATAGAGAATAAATGCCCCACAAGAGCAGCCAGATGAGAACAGTGGTGTTTAGAGATGGGAAAGAGGGAAAGGTTACAAATCGTTTTTCAAATGAATTTCTCATTCTCTTTTGACTATTGTCATACTCGTGTTTCATAAGCTCCAAACATGTCTGGGGATAGTATTAAGATCATTTGTTATAAAAAGAAATGGAGCTTAGAGGACACGAGAGCTGCCTCTGAATGAATAAATATTCAAAGGCAGGCAAGAAGGATTGACCAATAGACCAGATCTTTCCCTTTAAAACTAAGAACTGCATGACATCTGAGGACATCATACGTAAATCCAAAACAATGGATTAAAAACAAACAAAATGACTCATTGTGTAACTGTCTTGATTTTAATTAGGCTAGGATAAATAAGCAGTTCAGTCTCCGTGTTAACTTTTAAAAGATGAACTGAGAATTATGATTAGCCTGGTTTATTACCAGCATCCCAGGATCTCTCCTTTTCACGAGAGTAATACAACTATCATATAATTAATTTAGCAAATAATAACAAAATCTTATAAACCCATTAATAAACGGGAACTTTCATCTCTCTGGGCCTCAGTTTTCTTATCTGGAAATTGACAGATTGGGCCTAGCTGATTCACAAATTTTGCTCTTTGAATTATATGATGTTTTGTAGCCTCAACATTTCAGTAGAGGGTCTTATAATTTGGATACATGTCTTGAAATTTTTTTTTTCTAGAAAAATATATAAAATAGCCCCATTATGATCTTTCTTCAATACCATCTGAGTGCGTAAGAGAAAAAAATTCTTAGTTTGTTATTAGCTGCCAACTATCTTCTAGGATTTTTATAAAGCATTTTACTTTAATGGGAGTTTACTTTTTTTATCCGTAAAGGAGTTGGGTAGGGTGGAGCTTGGACTGAATCTAAGTGGACCATTCAGTAGTTGTGTGACGGGTTTTAAAATCCCCCCTAAATTAAGGGCAGGCAATTTATGGTAAAGGACCTCTTTGAACGAGACATATCTTTCTGCCTTTCTGCTTTAAGGGTCTGCAAGCATGCTTCAAACTACTTAGATTGAACAGCTTGAGAGCTGCTGGTTATAAATGTCTTTCTTTTCTTTTTTTTTTTTTTGTCAAGAACTACGATGTGGCTTTCAAATCAAATTGGCAGGTACTTAGAGAGCCACAGGATCTGAGTTGAAGATGTTGAAACCTGAGACTCTCATAAAGATCTCACCACCATTAAGAAGTTTCTTTGGAGATACCAGTATCAGCCCACTGATAAAATGTCATAAAAGAATGGCCTTCCCCACCTTTGCTCAGAGCAGCTTTTGGATTAGACAGAAGTGCTGGATTGTAATAAGGAAATGTGTGTTTAGAAGATGAATTAAAGGGAAAGATGACCTTCAGGTTAGGCTGGTCTGTTGATGGGGTCAGGGGAAGGAAGGTTCAGAACCTGGTAGGAGGTGGGTCACTCTGACACTGGATGCGAAAGTTCACAAGTCTGCATTATAAATAATTTAAGTAGGAAATGAGTGTTTACTGCTCTCCAATGTGAGCAAACTGGAAGGATAAGATGGCTTCCTTTTGACGCGAAAAAGATCTAAATGTGAGATGCTATTTTAAACAATGAACAGCTGTTTCATCTTGAACTAAAAAGAACAAAGAAAACAGTATCAGGTCTACATAGGATATATTGTGGTTTCCCTTTGTGGAGTGAGTGTGTGTGTGTGTGTGTGTGTGTGTGTGTGTGTTCCCCTCTCCTTTTTTGACTTAGGATAATTGAATTGTCATTTTATCCTGGAATGTTTTCTTTTCCAACCAGGGATGTGAAAAGTTAAAATATTGAAGAATTTCCTTTTCATCTCTTTGAACAAAACCACTTTTCATTGCTTTAACATGGATTGTTTTCTTTGTTAATCCAACAGAGATTAATGCTTGGAATGCTAAATTGTATGCTTAGAGAAAAAATCGTGGTGCTCTATGGGTAATATATTTTAGGCAGGAGTAAAGCTTTAGGATGGCATTATGTCATAGCTTAAGAGATGTATCCTGCTCTGCAGAACAGCTGTAAACATAAAGGGTAGCCTAAGTTGCTAATTTAAAAGATTTCAATTATCCAATTAATATCTAGGAATACCTGAGTTGCTATCACAGAAAAATTTAGGAATTTATGTTTCGATGATTAGGAGAAAGATGAGTTCCTGATTTTCAGAGCACACTTTTAGGAAATTTGATTCAAAATACCTCTTAGATTGATATGTATGTCTTTAAACATCTGTATAAATTCCATTTGAATTTTGTGCTGGAAATTTCTGGCACTGAATGCACAGCACAAAATTTTATGTATTTAATGAACAGCAACTTTATTTATTTCTCAGTTCTACACAGATATCTACGTTCTCCTTCCCAATCCTAATTTTTGGAAATATAAAGAGATATTACATTAAATATTATCTTTCCAGATAAGAAAGTACACAGACACATATAAAAACACACACTCAGAAACACACACTCTTAGTTCATTTTACCTGGAAAATTATTGCATTGAAGAAGCAAGCAAATAAACATCCTCACAAGTTTATTTACTGATCTGTTTCTAAAAGAGTGGCACATGAGATTGTAGTCTTTTTTTTTTTTTAATTTAAAGAACCTACTTTTTTTTTTTTTTTTTGCTTTTTTTGGTTATTTAGTTATGTCTGATGTTTTAGATTGTGGTTCTCTTTCTCTTTAACTCATGAGACATCATTTTAGTTAACTTTTCCTGAAGTTTAATTCCTTTTCATTTTGTTTTTGAAATAACAGATGAATTTATTTAAATGGAGAACAGGAAACTCTAGGCCAGAAATGACGACTTCTCTTCCTTTTCAGATACAGATCTCAAAGACACTCACATCTTGTAAAACTGCAGAAAAAAAAAGGAAAAAAGAAAAAACTGTGTGTGAGATTTTCTTTCCTAATCCGGACTTGGTTATGGAGCATGTTAATAAATTGTCCTGTCAACCTCTAGGACACGAGTTCAACTCCAATCGGTTTAATGGCCCCAAATGTTTCCTTAGAAGGATTCCGGATTTCTGGATGGAGGGAAAAATGTCAGGGATTCTCAGGGCAGGTTGAAAATCGCACCCCCTCCCCCAGAAGGTGGTCTTGGGCGGTCATCACACCCTGCTGATAGGATTTGGCAGTTAAAATAGATGGTGGTCACCCTGTCATTTTGTCTATTTAAATAAGTCACTTGTGATTAAGGACAAGCAGAGTGCTTTCTTTTTCTCTCTCTCACTTGTGGACTTTTCCCTCTCACTGATTTCTCTGGGGTTTCTTCTCTTCTCCTGCTTCTCTGTGTCTCTTTCTATTTGGCCTTTTATCTGGAAAGTGTTCATGCTTCCTCCACTTCTCCTCCCTGGAGACATGAAGTGGGGACAATTTATCACCTTATTCCTTTCCAACTGCAAAAACGGAGAGACCAAACAATTGGCATTCAGACTCCGATTTTTACTACACAATAGGTATTTTTATTTATTTATTTTTTTAGAGACAGAGTCTCACTTTGTCACCCTCAGTACTGTGGTGTCACAGCTCACAGCAACCTCAAGCTCTTGGGCTTAGGCGATTCTCTTACCTCAGCCTCCCAAGTAGCTGGGACTACAGGCGTCCACTACAATGCCCGGCTATTTTTTTGTTGCAGTTTGGCCCTGGGCTGGATCTGAACCTGCCACCCTCCGTATATGGGGCCGGCACCCTACCCACTGAGCCACAGGCTCTGCCCTACACCATAGATATTTTTGAATCCAAAGAAAAAGACAAAACTCACTAGTTTGTGCCATTTCTCTTTTTGCTGAGAGAAGTCACTGGAATCTGTCTCGTGTAGTCAGGTCTATGGTAATTTTGCCATTTGCAGGTAGATAACCTTATTTTTCTGCCTTCCTTTAATGTTAATCGATGTGTAACTTTATGCAAATGCCTATGAGGGCTGCATCTGCTTGAGGATTCTGCATGGCTCTGTCAGGTCTTACGTGCTCATGTCCTTTCTCATAAAAGTGTGTCAGCTCCAACCCAGAGTGAAATTGGTGATTGTACAAGTCGTTGCATCTGCCAACTGGGTTGCTGAAATTGCTTGCCAGATGTCACTCTGAAACCCGGTTTCTCTTTCTCAGAGGCTTTGCTTCCCGTGCTCTCCTGCCTTCTAGGTCCTAGGTCAGAGTCTGCCTGCTGCTCAGCCTTTTAAGAGGTCGGGCTTGCCAAGGGGCAACATCCAGGGGAATGAGAGTAGACCAGAAGTAAATCCAGTCACCTCTTGGGATATTTTCTCTGCTCACCTTTTCCTCTGGTCATGTCTAAAGTATATGGCTTTGTGCAGGCTTAATATGCTGTAAACATTGTCTGCATTGCTTCTTCCTTCCTTCCTTTCCTTCTTTCTTTTGAGACAGAGTGTCACTCTGTTGCCTTGTGTACAGTGCTATGGCGTCATCATAGCTCACAGCAACCTCAAACTACTTTTGGGCTTAAGCCTTTTGCCTCAGCCTCCCAAGTAGCTGGGACTACAGGCTCTACAATGCCCAGCTAGTTTTTCTATTTTTGATAGAGATGTGGGGGTCTCGCTCCTTGCTCAGGCTGGTTGGTCTTGAATTCCTGAGCTCAGAGCAGTCCACCTGACTCAACCTCTCAGACTGATAGGATTACAAACTGAGCCAACACTTCAGCCTGCATTGTGTATTTCTTGCTTTCTGCTCTGGCGCAGGACTTTCAGGGTACATAAAACATGCAGGGCCTGACAGGCCAAGGGTTATACCCCACCAAGCAACCCTCGACCAATGCCAGATGGAGTTAGCGTAACCTATGGGCAGACAATTCTGAAGCTCATTGGAAATGACTCTCCAATGTTTCCTGATGGGGCTGAGCCCCAGTTAGTCAAGTGGTGATCTAAAGGCACTGTGCATCAGGAGTTCCCTCTCTGTTGCTCCGATTCTTGATTTCATTTCCCAAAATAAACAATTTGCACATAGGCTTCTGTCTCAAGAGTTTTCTTTCTTAAACTGGGGACAAGTATGGCCAGTCCCTTTATGGCAAGCTCTCTGCTAGGGCCTAGGGGTGCTGGAAGAGAAGAGGCCCCTCCCACGAAGGGATGTGAAGCCCCGAGTTTATCCTCTGTCATTAATTCATTATGGGGCTCAGCAAATTGTTTTCAAACACAGCCAAGTGATGTTTATTAAACTCTCATATAACCTGTTTGGTTAGTCACAGGACATTATAAATAACCTTTTGTGGAAAGAATCTGGGTGCTATGGAAATCAAAAGGGAGATGGGAGATAAATCACATGAAGAAAAGTTTCCTCCAGATGTTCTGTGTGAGATTTACCATGAGGTGAAAGGCCTGTGTCCACAGAAAAGAGAGGACAAAATGGGGAGGGAGAAAGCTTGGCTCTCAGGAGTGCGAATACCAGAACACGGATGCATGGGGCTGCTCTGCCCTGATCCTCAGAAATTAGCATCATCTGAAGAGGTGATGCACAAAATATAAAGTTTTGGGATTTAATCAATTTGAGAAAAGTTTCTTATTATATCCAGAATTCAGAGGTTCCCTGCTAACACGGGCACAATGAAGGTCCCTGAGAGGCACTGCCATAAAAAATGACTCCTCCCCTTCCTCCAAAAAAAAATCCCATGGATAAGCAAAACTAAGTTTGTCAAGTTGAGCATTTTCCAAACTGCTGTGACCATAAACTCTTTTCTCACTTGGGTGCTGTTCCTGGCACATTGGTGCTCTAGAAAGTGGATCTTGGACAATTCTGGAAGAGGGAATCCTGCAAAATTAAGGTAGTGGGATTGAGAACAGGACACGGGTGTGATAGAGAACCTTCCATACTCCATTTAGGTTTGACATGTCAAGCAATCAGATGCTTCTGTACTGGAGGGAAAAGGCATAACCAAGTTGCTCTTCTGTTGATTACATTGTGTCAGCTTTTCCTCCTGCCCTTGTTGGAAAGAAAGGCAGTAGATACCTGTGTTTCCATACCGGCTCCTCCCTCCGTTCCTGTGTGGTCTTAGTGCAGTTTTATAATGGCTCCATGCTTCTGTTCCATCACCAGTGATAAATACAGACATGATGGTGATGGTTTGCAGTGCACAGAGTTATTGGAAGGTATGGATGAGATAAAACAGCTAGAACACATAGTGGACTGGCTGACATGGAGCAGGTGACCAGGAAAATAGCATACTTAGTTTTAGAGGAATAGAATGGAAAATGCACAGAATGTTGCTTCAAAAGTTTTCTCATGTTTTGCTGAAATTGTATGAATTTCTCTCCAGTGTTACTACAGAGACACGTATGCTGATTATTGGATCATGGGACTTTACTCAACAATTATTAAATAAATGGGTGCATGAATTAATATTCCTCTAACTGGGAATTTCAGATGTTGGGACATTAAGAAATGATCTAAGTGATAGTGGAAGTAATGGGTAGAGAAAGTCATGCTCTGTGCAGAAAAAAGTAAATTTCAGTCTATTATATATATCATATTATGTTGTATTATATTTTATCCTTGTTGTAAAGACAGAGAAATTAAAATCGATGAAAAACTCACCTCTATGTGTTTTGCCCTGACAGATCAAATTTAGGCCCAAACACACTGTTTCTCCTCCTTTTTTGGAATGGACACATGGGGCGGCAGTCCAGCACTGGACTTTCCTCTTTGGTGTCTGCATCATCACCTAGGGATTTTGTTAAGGGGCAGGTTTAATTTTTCATTTTTATAAGAATATTTTTTATCTAAAAATATTTCTTACCGGGAATCTTAAAAAGGCTGTTTTGTTTTCCATGTCAATGTCAAACAACAAAGATAATATTCCAAATCTTTCTTTTTTCCTTCTTCATCTTTTTTTAGTTTTTTGATTAATGCTTTATCAGGTTTTAGTAGCGATCAGGGCTGGAAAGATTGTTTTGCGAGAGGGCATGTAGGTCTCGATGCTGTTGTGTGTTGCATGCCTTTGCACATGAAGACTTACATGGGGAAAGCTTTTTATTTTTTTTTTTTTGAGACGAAGCCTCAAGCTATCCCACTTGTTAGAGTGCTATGGCATCACAGCTCATAGCAACCTCCAACTCCTGGGCTCAAGCGAGTCTCCTGCCTCCGCTTCCCAAGTAGCTGGGACCACAGGCGCCCGCCACAACGCCCGGCCATTTTTTGGTTGCAGCGATCATTGTTGTTTGGCGGGCCGGGCTGGGGATTCGAACCCGCCACCTTAGGTGTATGTGGCTGGCGCCTTAGCCGCATGAGCCACAGGCGCCCAGCCATGGGGAAAGCTTTTAAAAGAAGCACATGCTTTATACGGTGGTCCACACAATCTGAAACGTGCCCGACTGGGCATGCAGGAGTGAGCGACTGCGCCGTAACTTTCTTACAGGTACATCTTCCCTGGGGGTGAGCGTTTTATAGAAGGACACGGAACCACATGATTATTTTGATCCACGGAAGCCTGTTTCTCTAAAAGGCCAAAAATGATGAAACGACCACAGGGCAAACATGTGCTTGTTTTAAAGTTTGGCCATCCGTGTATCTCTATGTTTAAATACCCTTTGTCAAGGTACCATCATTTCATATTCTTATAACCTTAAAGGGACGAAAAGTAATGACTCCTATTAGTGAATTGTCTCAGAGGTTAGGAAGCATTTTCACATCCTTCAGCCTTGTTAAGGAGTTTGACGAATTACCTTTCCATTTTAGGGGATACGCTCTTTGGCTGAGATATCGAATGCAGTGACAAAAAACGGTCAACACAGCACCTTACAAACTAAAGTGGGGCCTCTTTCCTCACTTTCACAGTTGTTGCTAAAATGCCTTCTTGAGGGTCCCATCTTGGCAAATAGAGCAAATGCCATTCTGGATAGACAGTTGGGTTTAGCGTTGACAAGAGAGATTTACGGTAACGTAACACGGGGGTGTTCAGGGCAGGGTGAATTTCCATGCCATTCTTCCACTTGGGTACAGACTAATTTCTAAAAAAACCCTCCTGGATTAAGGAACAGCATGATCTGACTACAAGCTTTGGTATCATTTATTTGTTGTATGAAGTAGGCACACAAGAAAAACATGGCATTTCAGACTTAGCCATATTTGTGAAAAAATTCTAGTGTTTTAGTCTATGTTGTTTAAACACACACAAATATATATAAACAGACACATACAGCAAGAAAGGAAAAAAGAAATAACAACTTGACAATTTCTTGTGATGAAGACCATATTAACGCTTGCCAATTCAAGATGTGATTATACTGGGAATTTTTATAATCAAGAGCCAAGGTCTCTAAAGCTTACAATTGCAGCATCTCATTGATCTTAAGCTCATCTCTTGTTGCACATTTTTATTCTTAAATTAAAAAAAAAATTTTGTCTAGGTCAAGGAATGGGAGTCCTAAGTAGACTGTTTTATATGTGCAAAACTTGATTTTCAACCCAAATCTCACAAAAATAACTTAATAGGCCTTTACTATTCTTCAACTTAATGGTAGCCACATGGTTGAATTTCCTTTGAAAAATATCTTACTGTGATGGATATAACTTAGATGAATCTTATTGTCCCAAATAATTTTCCGGGAGCAAAAGTAGAAGAGATTTGGACAGGGAGAGAATGTCTAGTACTCAGTGACAGAACTGGCAAGGCAGAAGAACAACATCATTAAAATTTGAGAAGGTGCTTTAGGTCTTATAATAATCAGTAACCCAAAGACAGAAGAGGGCTAAAAATAGGGACAGATAATTAACAACCTAAAAATAGACTTGGCTAACCATATGGAAGTCATTACAGTCTTGAAGTTAAAGGCGCTGAGGAGGATAAAAATCAAATTAAATATTATTGCATATTAAACACTCTACTATAAATATAGTCAGTAAATTCTTTACAGAGTTCAGCTCCATCTACTACAATTTTATAAAAGGAAGATGTAAAAGCTCAAATTATCATTTTCTAATTGATCAAAGAGTTTTTCTTGGAAAGGTGCTTTTGGCTCTAATCCAAAAGGCTCCCTTTGGTTGAAGAAACAACTGTCCCATTATTGATTTGTTGGAGATCCCCCCTTTTACAATGGGTGAAACTTAGTGATTTTTAGATGTCTTGTTCTACTTAGAATGAACGCTGTCATTTTCAATATAAATAGCATTGCCCCCAGAGCAAATAATTATGCAAAAAAGATGGCTTCCAATGAAGATATACCTAATTCATGGATCAAATATGCTGCAAAAGCTTCTACAATTTCTTATAAGATTAAGGTTAATCTTAATTGATTTTTATAAGATTATAAGATTAAAGCTGTCAGTTGTGTGATCGCCTCCACTTTTATCCCTAATATGGACAGATGCAGAAGATGTTACTACAATTACCATCAGGGGAAATTACCAAGTTGTAGAGTTCCTACATATTATTTTTTTGTCTGTTTTAAATTTATTATTTTTTTTATTAAGTCATTTGTACATAGATCACAAATACATTCATGCCATTATGGGATTGAATGTGTTGATTATTTATACAAATTGGAGTGCTTACATCCTACTAATTGACAGAGCCTTCACCTCATTGTGCTCTACACCTGATAGATCCAGCTTGTACTTGCAATATGCTCCATAGGTGTGGTCTCCCCACTAACCCTCCCTTTATCAGAGTTTTTATATCTTTGTGGTCTCTTATACTTGGTAGCAACATTTCCTGGAAGGCTGTGAGAGAAACTTAAACCTGTTTCCTTTTGTTTTAAACATCTAGGTTTAAATAAAAAAGTGGATTATGTGAAGGATGGCTGGTTATTGACTCAAATGGAAAGCACCACAGTAATATGGAAAGAACCGTATTACAGAACACCATAGATACAGATGTCCTGTCTGAGGCTGAGACGTGGATAGGAAACCAGGTTTTGCTTTGTATCAGATTTATGATCTTGGCTAAAGGATTTATTTACCTGTCAGAGCCTCTTATGTCTCATCTGAAAAATGGGAAAAAGGGTTTCTTGGCATTTTCTTTGGATATTTTAATTATCTTACGAGGAAATGTATGTAGAATCTTTAGGGACACAGGGTTTTGGTACATAAAACTTACTTAATAGATGATAGTGGACATTAATATTGCTATCCACCAATCTAATCTAGTCAGAGTTAACAAAGTCTTAGGATATTGATAGAACAGATATAGCAAAGTTATCTTAAAAAGGCTTAAAACTTCATGCATAAGAAAAATTATGTTGGCTTGGTGCCTGTGGCATAGTGGTTATGGCACCAGCCATATATACCAAGGCTGGTGGGTTTGAACCTGGCCTGGGCCAGATAAACAACAATGATAACTGTAACCAAGAAAATAGCCGGGCATTGTGGCGCCTAGTCCCAGCTACGTGGGAGGCTGAGGCAAGAGAATCACTTTAACCCAAGAGTTTGAGGTTGCTGTGAGCTGTGATGCCATGTGCCATGGCACTCTACCCAGGGTGACAGAGTGAGACTCTGTCTGAAAGAAAGAAAGAAAGAAAGAAAGAAAGAAAGAAAGAAAGAAAGAAAGAGAAATTATGTTTTTTCCCTTAATTTTTAGTTCTGCCATTCAAATTTTAGGACTCTTTCTTGAGTCTCATTATTAGTTTTTAAATACTTTTTGCTTTTAGAAATAGGCCATTTAGGCTCGGCGCCTGTGGCTCAATCGGCTAAGGCACCAGCCATGTACACCTAAGGTGGCGGGTTCGAATCCCCAGCCCGGGCCCACCAAACAACAATGATGGCTGCAACCAAAAAATGGCTGGGTGTTGTGGCGGGCGCCTGTGGTCCCAGCTACTTGGGAGGCGGAGGCAGGAGACTCGCTTGAACCCAGGAGTTGGAGGTTGCTATGAGCTGTGATGCCCTGGCACTCTACCCAGGGGGATAGCTTGAGGCTCCATCTCAAAAAAAAAAAGAAAAGAAAATATGAATAGCAGGACTTGTAGTATATTCTTTCTTGCAAAATGGACATATTAACATGCTTGTGACAATGACTGTGCTACTATCTTTGAAGAAAATGTTTGTCTCAATTTGAAATAATAAAAGATTCACCTGAGACTAAAAAAAAAAAATTGCATTTGTTTTAATATGCTCTTGAGTCTAAGAATGAGAAGTAAGTCCTGAATTTAATTGAATGTGAAAATGTACAGCATAGAGGACCCTAAGTTTGCCTTTGAGAAGGTTAGCAGTAAGGATTAAATGTGTCTGAAGCTGTCTGTAGATTCTAAAAATAAGCCCAGTGTCATTTTCCAAGTTAAGCCCTGATCTAAATAGCTTGTTTTGTTATGTACTCTCAAGGTTTTACAGGGTCTCTGTACTTTGAAACTTTTAGATACAATGGGCATTATTTACATTATCAAGATGTGTTAATCAAACTCATATTGATTAAAAACAAAAATTGTTTAATGCTGGCAAAGATCCAGTAAATACTTTTACATCCTGCAGCCAGAATGTATTGCTATTTAAGCCTTTTCTTTTAAAAGAAGTTTGTCAACACATCCAAAAAGTTAAATACATGACCTTCTTATTTTCATTTCTGGGTTCTATTCTAAGAAATAGTTGGAAACCCATATGAATCTTTACTCAGAAAGCTGTTCACCATAATATTCATAAAATGAGAAAATAAGGATATTTTGGCTGCTTTCAATTAATGGAAATGGTTAGAAAAATTATGGTGCATTCGTGCAATAAGATATTTACATAGCTTTTAAAATGACACATGCTGAAAATTTTTAATTAAGTGAAAAAAGTATTTATGTTAGAATGTTAAGTGGAAAAATTATAACTTTTGATTATTAAGAGTGACATTAGTGATGTTAGTCTTTGAAGTCCAAGATGCTTCTACCTTCCTGGTTACCTTGTACATTATCATTGCCTAATACTGGTCTTATAATTCATTCAGTTAAGTCGATAATTATTCATTTCCCATCTGCCATATATTGAGTTGGGCCCTGAGGAAAAAAATATGAATAGCTTAAGAATTACAGGATTTGAATGTGAACTTGATATTTACTCATAAATGTTTACTAGTAAGCTATGGAGTTCCAGTCAAATGTCACAGCTTGAATTTCTTTCCTGGGTGAAAGAATTTGTTTGCAGTAGGAATCAAGGTGATACAAACCAAAGTTCAGCAGAAAAGAAGCTGGGATATTCAAGTTATCTTACAAAAGCTTAAGTGGATGATTTTGTTTGAAGATTTTCAGTATGGATATTTTGGGGAAAGTGATAGATCCTAGAATTGAGATTTGGGAGCAATACTTGATGTACTTTTAAATGTTGTATCCGGATTTCTCCCTCCTTTGGGTCCTAAAAACCAAGTCTTACATTAGTCTGCACTATCACCTGGAAATGGATTTCTCCCACTTAATGAGAATTCCTTCTACACCCTTTCCCCTAGGTTTTTCAGAGTGTGTGGCAAATAAATGTTTGAAAAAATGAATTATTAATATGGTGAACTGCTGCAATATAGAATAGATGGGTGGAGAAAAGCAAGTTAACATTTGAGTAACACGGCCTCCCTGGTGCTGTCACTCTTCTGGGAAGAATTTTAGAAAGAATATTTACTTCTTTTTTATAGGCCAGCAAGGTTATAGAGTATTTCATACCTACTATCTCACAAGGATTTAACAAATTTGAGACCAATTATAAAGCTACATAAGCTCCTTGGAGAAAACGTGCTATGTATATCTGAATTGGAAATTTGCTTATTTTTTACCTCTAGTGGGAGTTCAATGGCAAATGAAGAGTGAAAATGGGCTTTAGATTTGGATGAAAACATGCTGTGAAAAGAATATGAGCTGTATGTGAGATAACTATAAACAGTGCTTGCAATTAGTCATCCTGATAGAAGATAAACATGAGAATTACCATATATGTATGAGTGCATAATAAATACATATATTCTATTTGTGGGAAAGATTTATCAATATTTCTTATGTCAGTACCAGTATACTGTAGTTGTTATTAATAAAGAAAATAGCATCGGGGGAGTGCCTGTGGCTCAGTGGGTTAGGCATTGGCCCCATATACCGAGGGTGGCAGGTTAGAACCCAGCCCTGGCCAAACTGCAACAAAAAAATAGCTGAGCATTCTGGAGGGCGCCTATAGTCCCAGCTACTCGGGAGGCTGAGGCAAGAGAATCGCCTAAGCCCAGGAGTTGGAGTTTGCTGTGAGCTGTAACATTACGGCACTCTACTGAGGGCAATAAAGTGAGACTCTGTTTCTAAAAAAAAAAAAGAGAGAGAAAGAAAATTGCATCAAACATCAATAAATGTTTTCCAAGTATTAATGTTTCAAATAACACACTAGTGTCTGAGATCACCACGACTCAAGAGCTTAATATTTTCTAAATGATACAGTACAAACACACACACACACACACACAGGTTAAAAAAAAAAGTATAAGCATGTGCTATAGGAATTTCAACTGGTTTCTTTTGAGCGGGGCTAGAATTAGTATTTTCAAACTTTGTATATAGTTACTGAGACCTTGTATGCCGTCACCATGGGTGGGAAGCCGATCATTTTATAGTTAGAGTTCTTTATGTTATTAATATAAATTTAAAAATCTGGTGTTTGGAAAGATAAAGGACATACCTCTTCTTTTCCTGCTCTAAAATCATCAGAGGCATCTATTTCCTATAAAATAAAACCCCAAATCTTTTTCTTTTTAACCTCTATGATTCTTTCTGCCCACCAGTCAGTATTGTGGACTGTACACTGAGGTCAAATTGACCTTCCCAGTTTTTCTGTCTTTATTTTTCTGCTAAATATGCCAGCTGCTATGTGCCTTGTGTTAAGATTCTTACAAGCATTATCTCATGAAGTCCTGCTGGTGACTGAAAGATAATTGCCATTGTTTTAACTTAGGTTCCTTATTTAGATAAGATAGTTGCCATTGTTTTAACTTAGGAAGCCACACAGCTGGTGAGTGTCAGGGTCCTCCTGTAATGGCAGGTTCTTTGACCAGAAGCCTGTCATTCCCCACCACCGAGAATGCCCATTTGTTTCTGAGTCTGCATTTCTAAATCCCACCCATTCTGCAGGCCCAGTTTACATTCTTCCCTATGTCTTTTCTAATGGTTGTCTCTCTGACTATCCTCTGACTATTTTCTTAGAGGCATTGATTACCTTTTACACTATTAAAGGTATTTTTATGTTATATAACTAACTCATATTTCCCACCAGCTCACAAGCTTTCTGAGTATAAAGGAAGATATATGTTGCATTCTACTAACTTTTACTGATCATCTTCAATCCACCTGGTATCAGGTTATGTTTTTCCATGCAATTATCTTACTTAATACCCCCAGCACTGCTGGATGGAAGAAGCAATCTGCATTTGATAGAGAACAGAGTTGATAGTTGTTGAAGATCACAGAGCAAGTACAAAGCCAAAATTTGTAATCTGAGAGTCTTGTGCCTTCAAGTGTGGAGTTCTTTCCACCATGTGCAGAAGCCTCATTGAATGCTCAATGGATCTGGGAAGCATGCATTAAATATCTCTCAAAGCAATAATTGACTAAGCAGTCACCTAAAGAGAGTTCTGTATATAGAAAATGTCCTAGGACGTTGTAATAAACTTTTGGGTTTCTTGTATTCAGTGGTGTATCTGACATCTTAAGCTTTTCGAAGTATCTTGAACTCAACTACCAACCCCTCAGTTGGCACACGTTATGTGTGTGCTGTTTTGTAATGGCATGTCACCTACCCTGCTGGCCAGAGAAAAATGAGAATCTTCCTAAACTTGTCCCTTCTGTAATTACCCTCTCCCTGACTCCCTCATCTAATTGAATATTGAGTTCTGGAAATTCTGCATCTTAAAAGTATCTCTTGAATCTATACCATCCTCCCCATTGCATTTGTCTTCAGGTTTACTCCTCACTGTATCACCCTCCACATTGCTCCTTGAAAGCTCAGAAACCTGGCGCCATGTCACTCTGTGGCTGAGAACTCCTTCGTAGCACTGTGCTCCCACTTGCCAGCTCAGTGCACTGCTGGTTTGTGATCTGCACTCCAGCTCTGTCCAGCTCTACCTACTCTTGCTGCCCTCTTGGCAACATAGAACCATTTTCCTGAATAAGGCTGGCTCTCAGTCTTTCATGCCTTTATTCTTCGGGTTCCTTTTTCTTGGAATGCCTTTCCTTACCTGGCTAATTTCTACTTATTCTTCAAGACTGTACTCAAAGGCAAGGTGAGATATTACAGAATCCCAGGAGTTAGTCTGCTCACTCCTATGTTGCCAGTTCAATTCATACTCAAAGTTGAGTTACAATGTATCTGCTTCCGTGACTCTTTTTTTCTCTTAGATTATAAGCAACTTGTCTTTGTAGGACAGTAGTATTGTAGCCACTGAAGAATCACTCAGTGAAAGCTTTTATTGGGAAGCCAATAGTAATAAATAGACTTCTTTTCCCTCCTCCCATGAAATTTAGGAACTAGTGTTAACCGTTGTAGAAATCAACTGTAATCTTCACTTACCTCTAGCCCCACAGTTGCTTTTGGAAAAGGATTCAAAGCACCTGGAAATATTTCCTCCTCTAGCTTAAATTGTGGCTGGTTAGGCCACTGACAAATAAGAGAAACATATATTTAAAAAAAAACACAAAACTTTTCAAAGTTTTTCACTTTTAATAACTTTTTGGTGAATCAGTCTACTTATTCTGTTCTTGAACTTGTTTACTATGAAGGGCACATTCTTCTTTAAAATAAAAAACAGATACAATGTAACCTAATCATTTGTAACCTCATATTAATCTGAAATAAAAAAATAAAAAAAATTTTTTAAAGCCAGATGTGGTGGGTACACCTTTGTAGTGCCAGCTACTTGGGAATCAGTCTACTTATTCTCTTCTTGAACTTGATTGCTATGAAGAGTATATTATACTGCTTTAAAACAAACAAACAAACAAACAATAACAAAAAAACCCCAGATACTTTTTAAAGCCAGATGTGGTGGCACAGCTTTGTAGTCCCAGCTACCAAGGAGGCTGAGGTGGGTGGATTGCTAAGCCCAGGAATTCAAAGCTGCAGTGAGATGTAATCATGCCAGTGTACTGCAGCCTAGGCAACAAGGGAAACCCCATCTCTTAAGAAAAAAAAAAAAGAAGAAGAAGCTTGGCCCTGTGGGCCACGTCTATAATCCCAGCACTCTGGGAGGTGGAGGTCGGTGGATCACCTAGCTCACGAGTTAGAGACCCACCTGAGCTAGAGCAAGAGCCCCATTTCTAAAAACAGCTGGGCATTGTGGCGGGTGCCTGTAGTCTCAGCTACTTTAGGAGGCTGAAGTGAGAGAATCACTTGAGCCCAAGAGTTTGAGTTTTGTTTAAGCTGTGACGTTGCAGCATTCTACTAGGAGTGATAAAGTGAGACTCTGTCTCAATAAAAAAGAGAGAGAGGTGAACAATATGTAATACACTGACATCCTGATTTTATTCTTTGAAAAATAATTATATTCAGAATTCATATACCCAGAGACTCAATGGTTTTAAAAAAAGTGTTTCTTTTAGTGGCAAAGATGTGTCTGAATTTCTGTTTATTATGTCATCTAATTTTGGTCTTGTTCAAAACATTCAGGGAAGTCAGGTATTCACACCTGTAATCTTAGCACTTGGGGAGGCCAAGGTGTAAGGGTCTGTTGAGCTCAGGAGTTTGAGACCAGGCTGAGCAAGAGCAAGACCTCCATCTATCCCCAAAATAGAAAAATTGGCTAGGCATGGTGGTGGATGCCTGTAGTCCCAGTTACATGGAGGTTGAGGCAGGAGGATCACTTGAATGTAGGAATTAGAGGTTGTCATGAGCTATAATGTCACAACAGTCTAGTTTGGGTGAGAGAGTGAGACTCTATTTCAAAAAAAAAAAAAAGAAGCATTCAGTTATATTTCAATCAATAGATGGTTTTTGTCTATTTTTTCAGAGTCAAGATCTTTACTAAAGTTACCTCTCTGCTCTCTAACATCACGAACTTGAAAAACCCTTTGTTGTTTTTGTCAGTAACATAAGCCTGTGAATTTTGTTCATGAAAGTTTTGTTAAAGTGGCAGTTTCTTGGGCTGCTTCAAAGGTATGTACTGCAAGATGGAAGATGATGAGGACAGTATGTGTGACAACACTTAACTTGCTGCTACTGAAATCAATCTCTTTTCTCTCCCCCAATTTTCTTTTAACTTTGGGAAAGAGAATACTTTGATAATAAGAGTGATACCCTTGAAGTAGCACCTCAGAAAGAAACATGTATTTCATTTGGGTTTCAACCCCTCCTCCCCCCATCTGCTTTGTCTCCAATCCTTTGGCATCTGACTGAGGATAAATTTGCTGGAGGTTTTAATAATTTCAGTTTGACACTGTAGTCTTCAACAGGCTGACACTTTAAGGACTGTAGTTTTTTTCCTGCTTAGTCTTTCCTGAGTTGCTGGCAGATTTGGCATTTCGACATGACACTAGACATTTTTCCCTGGTGGGGTTTGTGAGAGTAACACACTAGGGGTTTTGGGTGAGGGGCAGGAGACCACCATGACTCCTGCATCCTGGGAACCTCAGGTCTGGGAAGTGGTCCAGTCTATATGATGCCTGTTGGGTCACAAAGAGACACTCAGCCTTGCTGACCATGGTGTACCCTTTGTCCTTAGAATATTCTGTGACAATCTGCCAATTTTGTACTAAGAAGTGTTCCTCTCAGACATAAATATTTGTTATTCTCTATTTATCTTATAACATTTAAGATAAAAATATAAAATCACTTAAAAAACCATTTACCATGGTCAGAAATGTTGTGAGATAATAATGCTGAATAGTATCCTGTTTTATGAACATGCCATATTTTGTTTAACTGTTTCCCAGTTCATGGATATTGGGTTGTTATTCACTTTGGCCATTGTGAATAACGTTGCTGTGAACATTTATGTACCAGTTTTTATGTGGCCTGTAGTCTCAGCTACTTTAGGAGGCTGAGGTTTCATTTCTTTTGGATAGGGACTTATGGGTTTCTTGGTTACGTGTGTGTTTGACTTTTTAGGAAACTGCCTGTTTTCCAAAGTGGTTCTACTGTCTTGCCTTCCCATAAGCAGCATTTGAGGGTTCTTGTTGGAATAAATACTTATAATGAACTTTGAAAGCACATTTTGTGTTGAATGAGAGCAGATTTGTGAGTGAATTTAGTTTGTGGGCAAGTATATCTCCTGTCATTGTGGGGTGACAGATGGGAGAATGTGGCTGCATTCACAAAAAAGATAAAACAGAAAAAGAAAACAAAATGGAGTGAAGGAGGGGCAACCGTTGAACACTGTTTAATTTGCTTATTGTTTTTTGGTTAATTTAGCTATTATTTAGTCTTATTGGTTTAATTTAGTTTTAGTTATAGGCCTCTCAGAACTTAGCAAATATATTTAACAAAATCTTTTCCAAGGAGGGCCTGGTCCAGGGTTAATGGAGCATGCCAGGCCACTGGGCACCTCTGTCCCTCTTTTTGACAGGTGGGATCTCCCATAGAGGGTGAGTGTGGAGAAGGTAGGGCTGTCGATGTCTCCTTTTGCTTTGCTGGGGTCATAGTGGAGAGTGGTGAGGACGTGTGCAGTAAGGATGGAAGAGCTCCCGTGTGGAATCTGACAGCTTAGGCTTGAAAATTGCCCTCTTCACATGGAGACTTGTTCAGGTGCCTTGGCCACCCTGGTCCTCAGTTACGGCATTCCAATTGCGTACTGCTCTTCCCTCTCTAGTCTTCTCTGCAGAGGAACCTCAGATGTAATGATGGAGGGTAGAGTGTCATCCATGGAACAGGAGGCCTGTTCTTTGCCTTCTGCTGTGCCATCTCCCCGAAGTGTCTCTTTGCTCCTCAGAAGCAAAACCGGCTTCCCAAGGCTGGGGCCAAGAGGATGGGCTGTCCTAGACTTAAAATGGCAGTTGGCAAACTATTCAAGTGTGGGGGATAAGCATTGGAAACAGGCTGGTCGTATGCTCCTACAGTCTCAGGGCATGGTCTTTTGGAATTTTTTTAGTTGACTGGTTTGAAGGAAAGAATTTGTAGTGAGCATGTTAACCCTGTGGGACTCTCATTACAGCGTGGAACCGTGATGTGGGTTCTTTTGATCTTTCTTCTGGTCACTCATTAGTCCCTGTTGAATTTAGCTGTGTGCCTCCAACACAGCACTGAATTATAACAGTGTCTCTGGGAATAAATAGCTTTGAGGACTCAGGAAGAAAAGCAGTACTTTGTTATGGAAAATGACGGCTTTGTTATGATAGGGTGGTCATAGCTTTCTCTTTCAGTCCTTGAACAACCTTCTCACAATTTCTAGCATAGCATAAAAACAAAGCACCATTTAAAAAAGTCAGTGTTCAGGATACCTTCTGTCAGCTCCTGATGTATATCCCCAGACTGTCTTCTGATTAACAAGGCAAAACAATGCTAGGGACTCACTGCCCTGTAAATTTTGTGTTTCTGGAGATCATCTCCCTGTATAAGTATACCTTAAAAAATGGAATGTAAAAATATGGGAATAAAACTAACTCTATTTCTATTACTCCCAAATCTCTTAAATTCGTTCTTGTCAGTATTCAAGTTTTAATGCAACATAATGTGTATTTTTACTCTTTGCTTTGCAACTTACTTCTCTGTATGTTGGAATTTTTATGCCCAGAATTTTTAAGCTAGTGAGTGAATGTTTATTGAATGCTTACTGTGGGCAGGCACTGAGTTTTGGCTGTACTCCGGTATCATCTCATTTAATTTCCACTACATGAGGCTAGATGCTGCTTAGACCTTAAAAGCCACGGTCCTTGTGAGAAACAAGAAAATTCTGTAAAGTAAAATGAAAAGAAGTTAATAGGAATTCAACTCTTTAGAGCTAATCTTTTGGAGAAATTAATTTATGCCTTTCCTCCCTAGGGTTTTATGCACTAAGGTGTGTTCTATGGGGCGTGTGTACATGAGAGAGTGTGGGTGTGAACTCTCCATGATACAATTAGGATATTACTCTATGTGTTGTTTTGAAATGTGTTTTTGACTACTTTAGCAACAACAAAGAGTGGAGTGAACATTTCCCCGTGCCATTCCGTCTCCCTCTATAACATCACTTTAGTCATTGCCCCTGTTTATTGGAAGGGGAATCAAGCTCACTGTGATTTAGTTACTCAATGGAGAGAGAGAAGGAAAAGGTGGAGTCACTGTTTTGTGTCTATGCTTCGAGACTTTTTTCCTATTCTCCATCCCCTTTAAAAGAGTTATTTGAATATAAGAAGGATATAATTCTGTTTCTTACAGTATACTCTTGAGAAGTGGGATTGTAGGAGATTCCCATTCTTTTTTGGAGAATGTGAGCAAGCTGACTTCCATGCACATGGATCGCTCAGTGTGGTCATGGTATCCTTGTTGAATACTCCTCACTCTCAGAATATGCAAATACAGCTTGTCGTTTTTTTTTTTGAAAGGGAGGTAAATGGAGCTTCAAAAACATGGTCTTTGCAGCAATCTCAATTGTTAATTTTTAGTTCTAGGCCTGTGCCTTATTACTGTTAGTATTTTAACTAAGATTTCTTCATATTCCCTAGCTAGCTAATTTAAGAATGTCCTGAAAAGACCTCAGGACTCCTCTTAAAGCTGGCACATTCTGGACAGATGCCATTGTTACTGTGGCCTTAGAGTGCTGCCTAGTAAATCCATTGATTTAATAGAATTACTGTGTTTTTTTTTTTTTTTTTGCAGTTTTGGCTGGGACCGGGCTTGAACCTGCTACCCCCAGTATATGGGGCCGATGCCCTACTCCTTGAGCCACAGGCGCCTCCTGAATTGCTATTTTTATGTGGAAATTTCATAACAATAACAACATCAACATGTCAGAGCCATGCATTTGTGGCCACCACTATGGTTTTGAGATGATTAAATTCATCTACTCTTTGGCCCCTCTCTTAGATGACCACAAGTGTCAAAGCCAAATTCTCTGACCAAGAATCACCCGTGTTAGAGGTAATGTAAGGCAGTGATCTGGGGACCCTTTATGCTGGTGCTGTGAGCCAATGGGCCAACAGTTTTCCCTAGAGAGTGGGGTGTGGTTCCACTCAGGGTTAAGTCCTAGTCTCAGTGTATGGGAACATTAATAAGCAAGTTAAAATTTTTTTTCAGCCCTAAATGGGAGCTTTTTTTCATGAGCTAGCCTGAATAGTGTCAACAAGAGAATGATGTAGTGATAGTTACCCATCTTTCATGCTGCCCCTTCAGCAATAATAGCAATGCCTTTAAGTCCTTGTTTGAGAAGTTAATTTTAGCCCCACTTTCCTAATGTTAGCAAGTAGAGAAGCTGCTTGAAATTCTCTGAGCTTCTATTTGGAATCACATGGATAAGAGGTGGACACAGGGAATTCTATTTTGGTTTAATAGTTCCCTTGGAGGCTGGATCCCAGCCTTTGTTACCAGGTTAATATATCATTCCATTCAGTAAGCCTCCCTAAAAATAAGGCCGAGCTGGCAGTAATAATTAAGGGTGTTTCATCCCGTGTGTCTTCTTCCCATTTCGTTCCCTTCCGTGGGCCCTGAGAGGGTGCACAGTGTTGCCACTTAGTTTTTCTGCTGGGATCACTCATGTGTGTAATGCTGGCAGAACTAACTGATTCAGGAGTTTCCAGAATCATGGTTTCTCTCTGAGCCCAGAGGGGTTGCATCTGTAGCATATGAGCGTGTGAAGCTTGGCCACCCTCACCATGCCCTGACATAATGAGAAGCTCTGTCTAACTGCTCAGTCCCTCTGGCCCGTGTTAAAGTCAGGAAACATGTAGGCAGCTCAGCGGGGAGGCTCTGGAGAGCTACAGAAATGCCATTTAGTTTGCAAACAGCAATGCTGTGCCCCCATGGCAGGGCTCCTCCTGAACTTCCAGAGCATCTTCTCACTTTTTAACAATTGGTCTTTGCCCTTCTGTTAGTCAGCCTACCTAGCTGGCTTCTTACCTTCCTTCCTTTTTAATAACAGAAGATTGCAGAAACTGGGGCCGTGGCTGGACTCTGCTCTGAAAAGAGGTGAATGATCACAGGGAGGAAAGAAACGCTCCACGTAGCCACATCCAGATCTAGACTGTCACCAGGCCCTTTACAAATTCACAAAGTCACCATATTTCCCATACTTCTTAGTCTTTATAAGAGTTTGGAATAGGGTGGAATGATGAAAGATAGCTAATTCTGAATTGATTCAGGGATTTAGCTTCCCGTGTTTGGAGATTTTCTACTTTTTACTCCTTTTACTAATATTGTGGCTTCTTCATTTTTCCAAGTATCTTTCTCCCTCACACTTTTGATCTTGTTTTTCTTCTTAAATTTCATTTTTATTTTTTTAAGCCTGTCAAATTTAGCACCGGGGGGTTGAATACCAACATTAGTGACACTGATGCTCATTTTTACTTTTTAATCAATTAGGGTTTTGAACCTTGGCTTTTATGGCGATACCATCTCCTTATTTTCCATAGTGTCATCTCTGTGGCTATTTCCTTCCCAGTTGCTTTCCCAAACACTAGGTCCCTTTGTCATATTGTAATGTTCGCTATGGTGTGACTGTCCTCCACAATTCCCTGTTGAAACTTAATTGCCAGTGTGAGGGTGGTATTAAGAGGTGATTAGTGTCCATGAAGACGTTGGAAGGAGCTGCTCAGGCTCCTTTTGCTCTCTTGCCCTTCCCTGTCTCTTACCATGTGAGGACACAGCAACGAGGCCCATCTTGGAAGCAGAGAGACTGTACCTCCCCACCGACCCCCAAACAAACCTGCTGGTGCCTTGATCTTAAGAGTTCCAGCCTCCAGAACTGGGAGAAATAATTTTTGATTTTTATAAATTACCCAGTCTCAGATATTTTGTTATCAGAGCACAAAAAGACCAAGATTGCTCTTGGCCCAGTCTTTTTCTTCTCCTGGTTTCAGTGGTGTGCTGTGCTCCTAACTCAGTTTCTCTAAGCCACATCTTTCTGGAGACGTCCACATCAGCACTTCACAGACACCCTATACTCAACATGCCCCAAGTGGAACTCATCGTTTTTTACATTTCCTATTCTTCAACCATTTTTCTTTTATAACCACATTCTTCAGAAAACTGGGGGTTGTTCTGGATTCTTCCTCTTTTCAGTAACAATAGCCAGTCACTTGCCAAGCCCTTTTGGCTCTTCCTTCCTGATAACTGGTAACTCCATTCTCTTTTCCTTCCCCTCCTCCCCATCTCCATGCTGGGTTCAGTCAGAGTTGCCTTACTTTTGATCTATAATTCTACAATAGAAGCTCTCCAAGCTTCTAGTCTTGCTGCCCACTCAAAGTACAAGCAGAGTATCATCTACCACGTTGACTACGTAACTTTGATGTTTGAGTCTCTAATTCGCTCCCACAGTTTTCAAGATCCAGTTATAACTCTTGCATTTACATTCAGAGCCGTCTCTGATTTGGCATGTGGAGTGAAAGAATTATGACCTTGTCACTCCCCAGGGTTGGGGAAGATGGTTCCTGGATCCTGTGAGGGTGAATTGTATGAATTTGAGTGAGGTCTTATCCAAAGCGAATTTAGCCTAAGAGATGAACCAACAGTCTTCTCTGGAGACTCCTCAGTTCCTGGGGTGGTGCTATTCGAGTCCATAGGGCAATAAAGGAGAAGAACAGGGATTTATGAATTTGGCTGCTGAGAGGGCAGAGGTAGAATAGAGCTATTGTATGAGGCAGGGCCACAGAATGAATGGCGAACTCCTGGTAAGTCTGTCCTGTATCTTTCAGGGGGGCTAGGCAGCCTTCAGAAGCAAGCTGGTGTAAACAGTTTGAGAGAGATTGTGAGCAAAGTTCTTCTGAGTAACTTTTTTTTTTTTTTTAAATTAAGGCACAGTCTCACTCTGGGTAGAGTGCTGTGGCATCATAGCTCACAGCAACCTCAAACTCTTGGGCTCAAGAGATTCTCTTGCCTCACCCTCCTGAGTAGCTGGGACTACAGGGCTATAACACCAGGACTGGCTAATTTTTCTATTTTTAAGAGAGACAGGGTCTCACTTTTCTCAGGCTGGTCTTGAACTCCTGAGCTCAGACGATCCTAGTGCCTTGGCCTCCCAGAGTGCTAGTTTACAGATGTGAGCTCTGGTGCCTAGCCCTTAAGCAGACATTTTAAAGAAAAAACTAAATTTTGATCACATAACAAGTGTGCAATGTGTGGAAGATGTAAGAAGACTAAGCTAACCTAATTCAGATATTAAAGTAATGGAATTGAGTGAAAATAATAGCAAGATTTTAAAGACATTTCTCATCACCTCAAAAGTGACATACACTGAATAGATGCTTACTGTGAAGCAGGGACTGTGCTTTTATATGTTATATCTCATGATCTACCATCAGCTCAGTGAAGCAGCAACTATTACATTATTGTTTCCCATTTTAGAGGGAGGACATGGAGCCGTTGAAACGTACCCAAATTTTTATTGTCTAGTCTCCGAAGAGAGATTCGAAAGTAAGAAACACGATCCCAGAGTTTGGACCCTCAACCATTGCACTGTCTGGCCTCTTTCACCATAACTTAAAATGCTATTGTCACATATAAAAAATGGCAAATTCTTTAATTTCATTAAACCTCTTGATGACTTAAATGTCATAATATTGTCTCCTGACAAAGATTCAAAACCTTTTATACCAAGGCCCACATGTTGCAAGTGGTTGATTTATCTTTTAAGTCTCTTTTAATTTAATAAGTGCTCCTCAATCTATTTTTGCTTGTAATTAAATTTTTGAAGAAATCAAGTTATTTGTTCTATTAGAATTTCCCCCAGTCTGTATCTTGCTGACTGAGTCTCTTGTGGCTTGGTTAATATGTTTTCCTGTCCCGTGTATTTCTTGTAAAGGCATGCAGAAATTTGGGATTTATTTTTGTTGGCAAGACCATGTCATACTTTAGAGGTATTCATGTGTTCTCCCATACTGGATTTCTAGTAGTTTTTAGAAAAAGGAATGTTTTGCTCTAAGGTGCTATCAGTTTTCTTGGGTAAAATGTTTCTATTCTTCAATGGAAAGGGTCTAGAAAACCTTTGTATCTCCTCATTCAGTTGGGTTGGATAGCCTACTTTTGTGCTATGGCAAAGGATCCTATAACACTTACCAAACTAAAATGTTCACTTTCCTATCTGTCCTCTCCATTGCAGTGTTCGTTCTTCAAGATATTGTATAATTCTTGATTTTTGTAACAGAGAGCATAACATAATGCTTGGCATGTGAGTACACAGATTTATTAAATAGCCATTGAGTAAGTGTGTTCTTTGGGTGTGTTTCAACGCTGTGTTGCAGCAGTGCTTGGCCATTGTCTGTGTTGTCAAAGTTTGGGGCTATAGTTGGGCTTGGAAACAAGGTAAGTAGAGCGGTTTCCTTTCTTTTTTTTGGTTCAGTTATGACATCAACACACATTGTGGACATTGCCTAGCATTTAAAATATCAGTCTAAAAAATGATTTGTTCATTAAAAGGACATCTTAATTCTCTTGAGGTAAGAAATCAGGTTGGAGTAGTGGCAGAAGTGGACTGTCTTTGCATGGTAGAGCTGTAGCACACCCAGGGAAGGTGTGCTCTCAGGGCTCAGAAGGACTCTGTACTTGGGGTTCCATGTTCTTTGGTTGTTATCTTGAAATTCTTAATAATTTTATGACTGAATTTGTGATTTTGCAAATGAAGTCCAGTGGGATCATGGACCATGGAGCTCTGCCTCCTTGCCTCCCCCAGATGGATACAGCCTCCTCTCCCACCCTCTGGTACCCTTGTCCTTCCTGTGTCCCTGTGTTCCCCACCATCAAGCAACCACTATCACCTCTGCCCTCAGTGGGAGTCTGGGTGTGGGGAGGATTGGGATTTAATATATGCATCTTGTGGTGTCTGGGAGCAGACATGGTTGTGGCTGTCCCCACTCTAGGCTAGCAGCTCCATGATGCTTTCAGCAGGTGACTCAGTGGTAGGAAACCTCTCATCCACTCTCAATCTAGTACTGAGCAGGTCTGGTGCAGAGACTGTAATCCCTTG
Source organism: Galagoides demidoff (assembly GCA_963574575.1). Classification (NCBI taxonomy): domain Eukaryota; kingdom Metazoa; phylum Chordata; class Mammalia; order Primates; family Galagidae; genus Galagoides; species Galagoides demidoff. The sequence goes on from CAUYQV010047194.1 coordinate 43,214, forward strand.
CTCTTGCCTGTCCTCTGTGGGTTGGGTGGCATACTCCTTTTCAGTGGGAGTGGCCTGTCTTGGGCTCATCACCTCTGCCCTGGGCACTGTTAGTTCAGGAGCTGGTGAGAGGGAGAGCCCCACAGATGATGGGCCACATACACCAAGTTATGAGACCAGAACCCTACATGCCTATGACAATCTGTGCTGGCCTTGTGAGTATCCTTGTGCTCAAGGAGTGTGATAGTAAATAGCAAATAAAAAACACCAGCACGAGTTGAAAGAGAGATAGATGCTAAAGAAAGGAAAACATTTATATTTCAGCACTTTTGATGGCACTTTTGTTCCACTTTTTGAGCAAGGAAACTCATATTTTTATTTTGGATTATTCCCTGAAAATTATGTAGCTCACCTTGAAGAGAAGGAGGTAAGAAGGCATTTAGAGAAAGAGGAAACTTGGCTGGGTGGTGGCTCATACCTGTAATCTCAGCACTTTGGGAGGCTGAGTTAGAGGATTGCTTGAGGGCAGGAGTTCCACACCACCTTGAGCAATTTAGTGAAACCCTGTCTCTACAAAAGAATTTAAAAAGAAATTAGCTGGGGGTGGTGGTACTCTGCCCTAGTAATTGCAGCTACTTGCGATCTAGGGTGGCTGAGGCAGAAGGAACCCTTGAGTCCAGCAGGAGTTTAAGTTGTCTTGAGCTATGATTACACCACTACATCAGAATTAGAGACCCGGTCGCCTGTCTCTGTTAAAAAAAAAAAAAAAAAAAAAAAAAGAAAGGGAAAGAGAAAGAGAGAATTTGGTCATTGTACAGTTAGCTCACTCCATGGGGAGGGAGTGGTGGTCAATTTACTTGCATTTTTATAGGAACAAAGTTTCTTAAGCTGTCCAAGGAACTTTTTGAAGGGCCTTTAAATTCCTTTTTATTTGATTTCAGTGTTCACCAAAGCAAGCTTAGGGTAATGATTTGTCTTCCATGTAGTTTAGCTACAGGAAAGGATGTAGTAATTTGGTGGACATTAAGTTTTCTAATTTCTGTGATCATTATTTTTGATTGTAAATTAAACTACTTGGCATTTTGATTTTCTGTATTGGTTTGTGAGCTTGTGTTATGAAAGCTGATCTGTGAAGATGCACCCAGCTTGGTGGGATGCCCCAGGTAGGCTTTTGAGCTTGCAAGCCTGGGGTTCCTGACCCCTGGTCAGTTAACAGAATGAGCGGTGCCCTGTGAGGTTTCTCAGGAGATGGGCTGCCTCTGTTTCTACTGGGAGCGAGTCCACAATATTGCAACGTGGCAGAGCACATATGGGCTCATATTTTCAAAGCGTTTATGCTCGGGGCACAAACAGCAGCTGTGAAGTTTACTTGGGTCTAGAACAGAACAAGCACAACTGCAGCTCTTTTGGCAGCACCTAATAAGCCCTTGGCTTCTAAATAGAGTGAAATTAATATCTACTGGAAACGGTCAGGGAGACCAAGCCAGAACTGTGATATTCCACCTAATTTTAGAATGAGAAACAAGTTGTGGTCTTCAAAAGATCTTTTAAAAAACATTTGCTGCCAAACACCTGCTTTACCATATGCCACTAGTACTTAAGTAATCCTGAAAGCAAGGACGGGTTTTCAGAGAAGGGTTTAATTATGAATCCAAAGCCTTCTCGAAACTCGCTAATGAAAGCTTTTCAGTGTCTACTGACTACAAGTGATAAGGTGATGACTACAGAGACTGTAAAGGGCTAAAATTAAATCCATTATTTCCTTCCAATTAAAATATTTATTCTCAAATTCATGTCAAAAATATTTCTTGAGCACCAGTGCTTGCTAAGTATGATGCTGTGTGTGTACGGGCACATGCCTGGTGTGCAGGGAGCCTGCTGAGCTAAGCACGGAGGGAAATGGGAGTAAGGCTTGGATGTTTTGCTTAAGTAGCCAGCAGACAACAGAGAGGATGGTGTAGGGAGGACTCTGTGATCGTGAGAGACCTCGAGCTTGTTTAAGCAAGAAGAGAATCCTCCTTTACTCATGTCACTGAAATTTCAGGTGTAGGTCTAGGTTTGGTGTGGTGCAGTGCAGGTGCCAGGCAGTGTTGCTGAGACAAGGTCTCTCCCCTTTCAGCTCTGTGCCCTGCAGCTGACCCAGCTGTCCATCCTTCAGTGCTTTTCTGTTTTCTGAAGAAGAGGCCAGGCTGAATTTGCCCCTTATTGACTTGAACCCTCCACTGTGGCTGGGGGTGGAACGTGCTGCCCATCTGAGGCTGGGATTCCCCTACTCTACCCTCTGGACCTTAGTTTGGGGTCCTCACCCAATTCTAATGAATTGAGAATGGGGACCCCACCGTGTCAACACATAGTGAACAACCCCAGTATAACAGTTTTTCACTGCAGTGGATAAGTGAGTACAAAGATTAATTATAGTGGGATGATCAAGTTTATAGTACTAGGTGTGGGAGGGCAGATGAAAGGAGAAGGAAATATTATGTGGAGGAAACTTGCAGAGCAAACTTGACCTCCAAACTGGCACAAAACCAATGTGGTTTTACTAGAAATGTGGAAACAAAGACATTGCAGTCAGACGTCTCTTTTACTGGGAAAGACAGAGTAAGCTTATGGCTGAGATGGGAACCTGGTTGGGGAAGATTACGCAGATTGGAGAATAGGTAATTGGGGGGTTGATGGTGGTGTGGCAGGACAGATATTTGAAGGTCATGTTATTAAAGGTCTCAAATGCTATTTAATTTTGTAGGCAGTCCTGAAGTATTTCAAATCATGAGAAATGTACAAATAGAGCCATGGTTATGATTTCAGGAGGCTTTGAGGGGAGGAGACCAGTTAAGGGACCAAGTAAGAGTTCTTCAGGCAAGAGGAAGGCATAGGAAAAGAAAATCAGGGCAAGGTGGAGAAGAGGGTATGGACTGGGAAGAAGGGTCAGAGGTAACTCAAAGCTCTTGAGTCAGGGTCCTATTTACAGAAATAGGGAAGTCTGGAGAGGGGACTGGTGCAGGAAGAGGGAGAAATCCAGAGTTTGCCCTTGGAAATACCGAGTCCTCTGTTAACAGCTTAATGCCCTCATTTTAGAATTGGATGGAGGCTCAGCCAGTGGAACAGGGTGAAAAGCCATGGCTCAATGACCCAGTAATTCTCAATTAGAGGCAGTCTGGGAAGTGGGTTGAGGAGCTTTCGATTGTGACCGGCGTTGCCTGTAATACTGGAGACATCCCTGCTCCTCCTACATGTCAGCTGCTCCTCCTGTTCAGAAGATTGAGACCTGCTTAGTGATGGAAGCCTCAGGACCTTGGCAGCCAAAGAGCATGAACTCTTGCTGGCAAGCATCCATTCTTACTGCTTGTTGTTTTTATGCCTGTGATGGAGCAGTGGGTATTGTGCCCTGAGCGCAGGTACTTTTGGAATTTTAGATAAGAAATTTCCTTTTGGTGTACCCACACCTTTCTCCTCTAACAAAAATTGACTCTTACTAGTTAAATGACTTAAACTTAAGACACGAAACTATAAAAATTCTTGGAGAGAGTGCAGGGGAAACACTTGAAGAAATTGGACTGGGAGAATACTTTATGAGGAGGACCCCCCGGGCAATTGAAGGAACATCAAAAATACATTACTGGGATCTGATCAAACTAAAAAGCTTCTGCACTGCCAAGAACACAGTAAGTAAAGCAAGTAGTCAGCCCTCAGAATGGGAGAGGATTTTTGCAGGTTATATTTCTGACAAAGGTCTAATAACCAGAATCCACAGAGAACTCAAACTTATTAATAAGAAAACAAGTGATCCCATTTCATTGTGGGCAAGAGACATGAACAGAAGCTTCTCTGGAGAAGACAGGCACACGATCTACAGACACATGAAAAAATGCTTATCATCTTTAATCATCAGAGAAATGCAAACCCAAACTACTTTGAGATATCATCTAACTCTAGTAAGACTCACCCACATCACAAAATCCCAAAACTACAGATGTTGGCATAGATGTGGAGAAAAGGGAACACTTCTGCACTGATGGTGGGAATGCAAGTTAGTATGTTCCTTTGGGAAAGAAGTTTAGAGAACACTCAGGGATCTAAATGTAGACCTGCCATTTGATCCTGTAATTTTTCTACTAGGTGTATATCCAAAAGAACAAAAATCTCTTGGCAACAAAGATATATGCACCAGATTATTTACTGCAGCTCAATTCATAATTGCCAACTCCCTATTGACCCATGAATGGATCAATAAGTTGTGGTATATGTATACCATGAAATACTATGTAGCATTAAAAAAGATGGAGACTTTACCTCTTTTATGTTTACATGGATGGAACTAGAAAATATTCTTCTTAGTATTAAGTATCTCAGGAATGGAAAAAAGAATATCCAATGTACTCAGTAGTACTATAAAACCAATTTATAATCACTCATACTTTCATATGAGAGATGAATCACAACTATAGCCCAGGATGAAGAAGGGAAGGAAAGGATAGGAAGAGAGGAGGTTGGTTTAATATTAAGAGGCAGGGTTAATGGTGGGACCACATCTATGGAGCATATTGCAAGGGTACAAGTCAAATCTATCAAGTATTGAACACAAATGTCTTAACACTGTGATTAAGTAAATGAGGTGAAAGCTATGTTAATTAGTAGGATGTAAGCACTCCAATTTGCACAAATAATCAACACATTGAATCCCACAAAGGCATAAATATATTCATGATCTATGTATATATGACTTACTGAAAAAAAAAAAGAAATTTCCTTTTGGGAGAGAGGGGCAAAACATTGACTGAGATAGAGCTAAAAGTGATGTGAAAGGCTCTGGGTTCACTTTCTTCTTCCAAATGTGTGTGCTCACACCGCTACCTCTTTATCCATTCCACAGGAAAAGAAGGGAGTGACTTTGCCCTGGAGTTATAACATCTTAGGGGAAAGAGTACACGCTCTACTCTGTTGAGGCCAGTGCTCTCTTTGGTTCCAACATTGGCTGTGTTACTTTTCCCTAAATGGGTGCTGCTTGGCCCCCTCTTTCTCTTGGAATGATATCTAGTAATCAAGTTTCCCATAAGATGGCCTCTCTTCTCTGATGTACAATGCAGGGGTTGTCTTTGCCCTAGCCCTGGCTGCTGCCTGTTCTTACACTTGCGTGAATGAGTTTCTATTTGGGGGTACACATCAGCACAGAACTCCCCAAGGACTGAGAAAGTGGAGAAGGCAGCTTTCCAGGGTCTTAGTGCCCTCAATTGCAGGGCTAGGTTGCTTATTTTAATAAGTTCTGGGGTTTTTTGATCTATTTTTTATTTCTGATACTGTTCAGAAACAGTATCAAAAAATATTTATGGGGATTAGGTAAAAAGTACTTGTTGAGAGAAAAGTTAAAATGAGTAGTGATAAAAAAAGTTATTCCTCTTCAACATGCCTTTTTTATCCATTTGATTTGTTGGGTATAAACAATAGAATCTGCAGACTTACTTTAAAGGACCGGCAAACAAGAGTGACTGCAAAACTATTGGGCATTGTAAAATCTGCTTTTTATGTAACTGAACAGTAGGGAAAGTAAGTAACATTGCATAGCAGCAGCCAGGAGACACGTCGCGGAAATGTGTCATGAGTGCCATTGTGAGTTACTTGAATAGTCAGTGGTCTCCAACCTTTTTGGCAATGGGGACCTGTTTCATGGAAGACAAGTTTTCCATGGCCCAGGGGTGGGAGTGGGGGATGGTTTGGGGATGATTCACATGCATTGTATCTCCACCTCAGATCATGAGGTGGTGCACAACTTGATAGATTTTCATAAGGCATGCACAACCTAGGTCCTACCTGTGCAGTTTACAGTAGGGTCTGTGCTCCTATGGGAATTTAACTGTGCTGTGGATCTGACAGAAGGTGGAGCTCAGGCCTTGATGGGGGATATGGGAGCAGCTATAAATACAGATGAAGCTTCCCTGGCTAGATCACCTCCTGCTCTGTAGCCCAGTTCCTCACTGACCATAGACCCTGGGGATTGGGACTGCAGGAATAGGGACTTGGGCAGGATTTTTTTTTTTCTCCACTCTGCTTGTTTAAATCCTGCTGTTTAGAACCTAGGCCAAGTCTCCTTTTGTCCTGAAGCCACATCTGACACTGGGATACTCTGATCTCTTTTTTGTATTGAGACAGAGTCTTGCTCTGTTGCCTGGGCTAAAGTGCCATGGCTTCAGTCTAGCTCACAGCTACCTCAAACTCCTGGGTTTAAGTGATCCTTCTGCTTTAGCCTTCCAAGTAGCTGGGACTACAGGTGCCTGCCACCACACTCAACTGACTTTTCTATTTTTAGTAAAGATAGGGTCTTGCTTTGCTTAGGCTGGTCTCAAACTCCTTATCTTAGTCTGTCTTCCTGCCTCAGCCTTCCAGAGTCCTAGGATTACTGGTGTGAGCCACCACGCCTGCACTGATTTCTTCATTTTAATTGTCTGTTGTTTCTGTACCTCACAAGGCAGTATCTAAATCTCACTAGAGACTTTGTTAGTGGGAGCAGTGTCCTCTGTGAGGTGCTCAGCTCCTGGAAGACAAGGGTGGTCTTTGTACTCTGTTCCCTCCTAAGCTGTCGAGTACATGGTAGGAGATTTCAATGTTCCTGTCAGTTTTATTTGTATTTCGTTTTAAAGAAATATGAAGTACTCAGTCAGATTTTCAGACAATAAGCATTTGGAAAGGATTAGAGGGAAATCAATTAATAGGATAGACTTTGTATTAAATTATGGCACTACTGAGAAATGAAATCCCTTGTGACATTTGAAGGGATTTTGAGGGTAAATACTTTCTGCATCCCATTTAGAATTTTCCTCCGAAAACACTTGAAAGCTGAGAACTGCCTGCAAGAAGTGTTTTCTTTATTTAAAAAGCATATAAAGTTTCATGCAAATGGTCTATTAATTTCCAACTTAAATGAAGAAATTTAGATTGGGCTTACAATATTAAATATGGCCAATTTCTCCTTTGTATATATTCATTTAGCTTTTGCTTTCAATGATTTGAGGACATATTATTTCTATCTAGATTTTTTTTTTGCTTTTCTTCTAGGAGAAAAAAATAATCTTTTACAGTTCTGGATTCTACTTGTCCTATGTACCCCAAATTTTAATCTCTAATCCCTCCTTTTCTGGGTTTGTCAGCAACCAAATTAGACAATAGATGCAAAATCAGTGAGTTTTGTATAAATATAAATTAACTATTGGATTTTAGATTATAGGTGTTCAGTGTCTTGCGGATTGTGAAAAAAATCTCCTTGCTAGTTGTTTACTGAATTATCTCATAAGGACTCTGTGAGAGGGATTAAGAAAATAACACCCAGCTTGGCAAAGCTGCAGTGAAACAGGTGTCTTTGTCTGCTGATGGCGAGAATACAAATTGGCCAATCTGATCTTAGAAAGCACTCTCCAGATATGTGTGCCCCAGGCTTATGTTTTATACATATGTCCTTAAGTGATAGCTTTTTCTAAATTGTCTCATGAGAAGTCTCCAATAAACAGAAATGAGACATTGCTAGTGAACTGTTAACCAATTACTGAATGTTAAAACGTAACATTTATTGAGAGATGACTTTGCACCAGGCATTGTTTTAAGGATTTTGCAGGTATCAGTTATTTGTCCTAACCTACCTTTTTTTTTTTTTGACAGGGAAACTGAGGCCACAGTGAATTTTTTTTTTTTAATGCTACTTGCTAAGGTGATAGAACCAGAGTTAGAATCCAGGCTCTCTGACTGTAGTGTCATTCACTACACCAAAAGGGTTTTTCCTGTATTAGAGAAATATGTTTGAGAGTTCCTGTTCTAGACAAACATAGTGAGGTACAAAGGGTCCTAGGATGAAAAGATGTATGAGGGATTTGAAGACCAGGACAGTCCAAAGACCGGCTGGCTGGTGTGGTTTGCCTGGATGCTCCTCTGTAGCAGCCCCCCTGCTCACCTCTTGAAACCACCCTTCCTCCTAGAGTCAGGGGTGGGCATAGGCCCAGGCTGGGCCATCAGAGAGGCCTTACGTCTGATGGGTTTGTGAGGGCAGATAACCCACAGGAGGCCAATTAGAGCTGATGAGTTTTCACTCTGGAAATTTTATTACAGTTCTTAGAAACTCTTTTCATTGAACTTCAAGTAGGGAGATGTAAGCCTGGAGCTGCTCAAAGACACTATGCCATTGCTAAGGCAAGACCTGGCCAGAGACTGGGAATCACACAGGGAAAAGAAGAGGTTAGAAATGGAGAAAAAGAGATCAAATTCTGAGCCCAGTTATGTCTGAAGATAATGATATCACATTTCAAGTTTTCAGGTTTTTAAAAATTTTCTTTCTCCTCCCCTGTACCTGTCCTCCCTCAGCTCTCTTTGGCTCTCCTTTCCCATCTCCTCCCTTCCCATTATTTGCAAGAATTCTAACATGGAAGGTGAGTAGATGCGGGAACTCCCCAACCTAGAGGATTCCTCATCTCTGCCCCTGGGAACTGTTCAACTGCATCGAGGGTCTGGAACCGGGTGGGTGGGGTAGCATTATGTGTGGGTGTCCCCTGAGAATTTCAGAGTTATTGAAAAAAGGCTTTGATGGTCTCTGGGAGGCAGAGCCTGTGGGATCATGGACCAAGCCACTGTGTGTATTAGAGTAATTTGTAAGCTGTAGAGCCCTTTCTGTGATAAGAACTGTCTTTCCTATATGGAGAATCCTCAAAGGACTCAAATTAGACCTACCATTTGATCCTGTAATCCCATTACTAGAAATCTACCCAGGAGAAAAAATCCTTTTATCATTAGGACATTTGCATTAGACTGTTTATTGCAGCTCAATTTACAATCGCCAAAATGTGGCAAGAACCTAAATGCTCACCAACCCAGGAATGGATTAACAAGCTGTGGTGTATGTATACCATGGACTACTATGCAGCCACTAAAAGATGGAGACTTTACGTCTTTTGTATTAACCTGGATGGAAGTGGAACACATTCTTCTTAGTAAAGCATCACAGGAATGGAGAAGAAAGAACCCAATGTACTCAATTCTAATATGAAGGCAGTAGAGGATCTAATACAAGGAGTGGGGGGGAGGGGAAGGAAGGAGTGGGGAGAAGGGAGGAAGGAGGGGGATGTAGGGTCACAGTGTATGGCTCACTTCTAGGGGGCAGGACACAATTACCAGAGGGACTTTACCTAAAAACCACAATCAGTGTAACCTAATTCTTTTTACCTTCCATGAATCCCAAACAATAAAAAAGAAAAGAAAAGAAAAGAACTGTCTTCCTGGGCACGAGGGGTTGAGGATAGGATGTGAGAGTATGATACCGAGCATGTTTTCTATATTGAACTTATTCTAATAAATAGGTTTCTCTCTTAAGGGCCTGGATGTTAATGTGATTTCTTTGCTTTGAGGGAAGAGATGAGAAATTCCAGTAAATGCTTTTATCATAAACTTATCTAAGCTGGGATGACCTATTACATCCCATCCTGTACCTTACAGGAATCAATCCTAAAAAGATAGGCATCAAAGGAAACAAGGTGGGAAGTGTTTCCATTAAGCGATATGAAATGGCAGCTTTTTATAAAAGCTTTGCACCTTTTATAGAGGTATGTAATTCCCTTACAAGTCCTGTACAAATTGGTACTACTAAACTTCAGTGAGATTTTTCTGAGCGTATCCAAATGAATGTTTGTGAAGGATTCTTTGAGAAGTCTTTCTTTTGCTTGGTATGAGAACATTATTTTTATTAGAGTGAAATGCACACTATCCTACTAAATATATTAACTTCTCTCAATTTGGTGTCTAATGATATTTGTAGTAACCACCCGCTTCTATTTCTACATCTGCCAAAGCCATTCTGGTAGCTGGCTAATGTGCACTGTCTTACGTTGCTCATTGTTAAATTGATAAATGGCACATGTAAATAAGTAGTCATCTCATTTTCACCAAAAGGTATGTTTAGAAACTTATTTTCACTGAAAGTGTATTTATAATACTTTATTAAGCATTTAATTTAACAAAACTGTACCCTTTTACTTATTAATCCAATTGGCAGTACCCAAAATCACTAGCTTGAAGGGCAAGGGAAGGAGTTTATTTTAAAAGACAGCTCCTTTGAAGAGTTATTCATGGTGAGATGATGCTACTTGGTTTTATATAGTTCATCTCATTGGAGGATCGCACTCTCAGGCAAAGGGTTTGTGAAACAGATTTTCTTTTCTGGCTCCTGAACTTGGTTCTGGAAAAATTCTAGCTGCATTGTATTAGGCCAAATCCCACACCCTCACCCACATTTTCTGGTGATGTGCCATTTTCTAAATATGTCCTGCCTGTTCCAAAATGAATATCAGTAGCTGGAAGCAGTTGGAGAATGTTAATTTAGCGTTTGTGTTACAGCATATGGCTTTCGGTTTCCTAGATTGTGTCCTGTTCTCACGTGGATTTTTCAAATGATTTATTTCTTTTTCTTTTCTTTTTTAAGCAAAGCATTCAACACTAACAAAGCCAGACCTGGTTCTGTACTGGCTGGCATTAATATCCACCTATGTTTTGAAGCCTGATGTAAAATTTGGTCTTTAAAAACTTGGCGGGCAGACATGGGCTGTTTTCAGACTGCAGTTTTAGACATCTGGTTCAAGATATTTTTCACTAATAAATTCTGCCTTAGAAATCCAGTCCCCTTCTAAAATCTCTATTTTTATCCTCCATGGTCTGGGTGTAGGTTACATAGATGGGCAGTTTATAAAGTTAATTAATGGTCATCTGGAATAGTGGTTTCTTTTCTTTTCTTTTTTTTTTTTTTTTATACAGAGTATCACTATTTTGCCCTGGGTATAGTGCTATGGTTTCACAGCACACAGCAACCACAGAATACTTGGGCTTAAGTGATTCTCAGCCTCAGCCTCCCAAATAGCTAGGATTACAGGTGCCCACCACAACACCCAGCTACTTTTTGGTTGCACTTGTTACTGTTGTTTAGCAGGCCCAGGCTGGGCTGGAACCCGCCAGCTTCAGTTTATATGGCCGGCGCCCTACCCACTGAGCTACAGGAGCCAAGCCTGGAATACTGGTTTCTAAACCTTCTCAGTATTGCACCCTGATCAGTGCAAATTTACTTATAAATGGCATAGCATAGCAGGTATACAATACATTAATTTATGCTTGTGTCTGTTATATAATTATGCAACAGATAAAACCTAGAAATCAAAGAAAAGTTTTAAAAAAACATGTAAGTTCTAATATTTTCTTCCTGTAGCCCAATGCTCTCTGCTTTGGAGGCCACTGATTTGGAAAGCAAAATATTATTCAGTGCACTCTGATGGTTCTTTTTGAGCTGTAACACTAATTCCAGTTTGATTTTTGAAAAATGTGTTTTTAAAATAAATTTCAGGACTTGAATATGACTTCTGGTCACAATCATTACTGTTGATTTCCTATTAAGGAAATGTGGCTACCAGTTCACCAGAACAAGATTTTAGAATTTTATTATGAAATACTTAAGACATAGAAAAGGTATAAAATATAAAATGACAAGCACTCATATTTTTATCTACCACCTTAAAAAATAAAACATTACTTTCCCCGTACGGATGGAAACTGCCTTTTTCCAAAAACTATTCTGAAATTGCCTTTTCTTATTTCAATGCAACTATAGACTTATGTTCAGGCCTCAAATAAGATATTATTTTGCATTTTATGCAGTTTTATACACATAACATATAGTATACATTTGCCTGTAACTTTTTTGTCCTCAACCTATGTTGATTATAGATAGATTATAGATCATTTGTTCTCACAATCGTGTCGTCTAAAGTTTGAGAATGCCACAGTTTTTTACCTGTTCTTCCTTAAGTGACATCTCCCTCCTTCCCTTCCTATTACATATAATCTTGCTAGGGATTTTAAAAAATAAAATTCTGTTCTGGGAGATCCAGGTGGGTGGATTGCTTGAGCTCACAAGTTCAAGACCAGCCTGAGCTAGAGCAAGACCCCATCTCTAAAAAACAGCTGGGCATTGTGGCGGGTGCCTGTAGTCCCAGGTACTTGGGAGGCCAAGGCAAGAGGATCACTTGAGCCCAAGAGATTGAGGTTTCTGTGAGCTACGATGCTACAGCACTCTACTGGGGGCAAGAAAGTGAGACTGTCTCAAAAAAAAGAACAAGAAAGAAAGAAAAGAAAAGAAAAAGAAAACTGTATTAATACAGTTAAAAAAATCTGTTAGTATTTTCTTAGGATGTACCTAGAAGTGGGATTGCTGAATTGCAAGGTGTGCGCTTTTTATACATTTCTGACACACCAGCTCTGAGTCGATACTTAAGCTCCCTGCTCCTTATCTTTGGTATTGTCAGACTGTTTAATTTTTTTTTTTACCAATTTGACGGATGTGAAATAATGTCTTATGGTGGTTTTATTGTTTTGCAATCTGTTTATTGCCTATTTACATTCGTTTTTATAAATTGCTTACTCAAATACATGTCTTTTTCCACTTTCTTTTCTTCTGAGTTTATATATTCTTTATATATTTGGGATACTAATCAGTTTGCTATTATAAATGTTTGAGATCTGTCATCATTTTTAAAAATATTTCTTAATGAACAAAACATTCACCTATAAAGCTTCCATATATTCATGGATCTGTTTCCCCACTCTCTATTTTATTCCTCTGGTCATAATCCACATTACTTTGACTTTATAAGAAATAGTGGTTATAACAGGATAGGTGCTTCCCTCATCTTAATCTTCTAATGTAAAATTATTTTCATCAGCATTGATGATTAGCCTTTTATGTCCCATTTTTGAATGAGCAACCAAGACTCACCAAGATAATTTTTGAAAATAAAATAAAACACCCAAATAGGAGAAAAACTCATTTCAATTCAAGTTGGGGGGAAGGGTAATGGGGGGCTTGGGGTGCTCTCATTGAGTGGGCATGGGGGGCGGGGGGAGTTGTCATACCTTTTGTGTGTGGGACATAAACACAGGATGAACTCCATCTAACTAGATCAATTATTTTAACCTATTTGTTTGCACCCCCACATTAACCTGAAATAAATTTACTTAAAAAAAAGAAAGGATAAACAAATTAAAAAAAAACAAAAATAAAACTTGAAAACACAACCTTAATATGAAAGCAAGAGATGAAGATAAACAGAAAAGATAACATTTAGTGTACACAAGCGCTGTGTAAGCTTAAAGCAAAATTACTTAAGACCAATCCTTACATATTTGCAAAATATCCCTAAATTTTAGTAGAGTTAATGAATCAGCCTTAATGTGACCCATTTATTTATTTAATATGTTTTACTGGGAAATCAAAATTGGATGTGCTTGTGCTTAAGCTTGTTTGTGTCCCCAGGTGAGTTCAATATATACAATGATGTGTTTTTTAAAGCGTGAGCTCCTTAGAAGAAAGGTAATGATTTCCTGTATTCATAATCTTCTAGCAGTCTTTAGTGGGGATGATGTCTGGAAATCCCATATCACTGCTCTGAGTTAGGTGCTAGTTCGTCGCAACAGATGCTTGTCCAGATGAATGAATAGCGTAGTGGAGGTCTACGAAGTTGGTTTTGTTGTTCTTGTTGTTATTTTGCCTGGCATCATTGTGACTTGGCTCTTTTATAAGGTGGAACATAAATTTTTGTCTTCTTTTGCTTGTGTGAATTTTCTTGCATAATCTTAATCATTTCTGGTCATTCTTTCATAGTGATGATACATTATGATCATGATACATATATATTTATATATATATAATTTTTATAGAGTAAGAATATTTTTAAAAGAAAGGGTATCAACTAGGATTTTTCTGATAATTACCTAGATTTTCTTTCAAAAGTTCATGTAAGGTGAACTTGAATTACTTTTAATGTCATTATAAGAAAAAGTCTATTTCTGTTCTAAAAGGCATCCACATCAGTTACTTTTACTTTTTTTTTTTTTTTTTTTGAGACGGAGCCTCAAGCTATCCCCCTGGGTAGAGTGCCATAGCATCACAGCTCACAGCAACCTCCAACTCCTGGGCTCAAGCGAGTCTTCTGCCTCTGCCTCCCAAGTAGCTGGGACCATAGGCGCCCACCACAACGCCCGGCCATTTCTTGGTCATTGCCATCATTGTTGTTCGGCGGGCCCCGGCTAGGGATTCGAACCCGCCACCTTAGGTGTACGTGGCTGGCGCCTTAGCCGATGGAGCCACAGGCACCAAGCCTACTTTTACTTTTTTGACCCTCAGTCACCTAGAGAGATGACAGTTTTATTTTTTCTCTTCAATTTTTTTGGTTAAATACTCTGTAGATTTTTAAAATTATCTTATAAAGATTATTTGTATATTTATTTAGGATTTTAATCTTTTGTCTTTTCTCAACTTTTTATTTATCTTTTACCTTTGCTTATGATATTTCTTGATACCCACATTTAAAAATTTTATGACTATTTAATGGCATATATAAACAGGCTTCTGCATCTCAAGGTTATTAAAAATGCTTTATTTTAGTACATCTGTGCTTTCATTGCTTATATTTTATTTTCTAAATATATTATGAAATATTCTAGATATATAAAGAATGAGATAATGAGCATCTGTGAGTCAACAATGCAAATTAAGGAATAAACTACAGCCTGTCCCCTTGAACTCCCTGGGTATTTTTCTCCAGTTGCATTTCCCTCCTTTTGCCCTTGATGCAACCGCTGCCCTGAATTTGGTTTTGTTTCCTTGCATATTTTTAACTTTTAAAATATATGGATGTGTCCCCAAAGTATATTTCCTTTCTTATCAGTTTGGTGTTGGAATAAGATCACGATTGGACAGTTCTCCCATTTTCAATATAACATCTTATTAAATTCTCAGTTCTTCACAGAAACGTGGTTCTGTTTCTGGACCTTCCAGTTTGTTCTGCTTAGTTGTCTCTGCTTTCTGGCCCCCATGGTGTGCTCTTTTATTTAAAGTATCCCTTAACATTCAAAACCAAACTGGCAGGGCAATTTCCTTTATGTTAGTCTTTGCATTCACAGTTTCTCTAGTTGGTCTTATTTACACACACACAATCAATCAATCTCTCTCTCTCCAGTAACCTACAATAGAAAATAAAACAGTTCTTTGTATTTCTTCTCCATATCTGGCTCTAATGTGAAGTATCATATCATTCTCCTCCCTCTAAAAAGAATCATTGCTGCTTCTGTTAGAATACACTATAGGGCAACTGAGCTGTTATTAGCCTGCTTTTGCAACCTAAATGTTGTCTAGGAGGATGAGGTAGATAAATGTAGGTAGAACACCAGTGTCTCAGGCCTTCTGCAACTCTCACTTGAAAAACACCTGCAGGCTTGGCTTAGACAACTCATGCATGTTTATATCATCCTTCCCTTTGCTTCCTCCTCCCCAGTCCAGTTCCCACATTACACATCTAGCTGACCTTAGGGTTGCTCTGAAAAAAATACCTACATCTGCATAAGTAATCTGTGCCTTTGGAGATGGAGATATTAACAACTAGAGAAAAAGTGGAGTAGTTTAGAGCAGTTCTGCTTAATGTGGGGTCTGCAGATGGCAGTGTTGCCATCACTTGGCAGTTAGTCAGAAAGGCAGATTCTCAGGCTCCACCCCACTCCTATTGAATCAGAGGCTGCATTTGCACAAGAAGTTTGAGAAGTTTTGCTTTCAAAATTGGAATTCTAGTCAAGACTGACCTACCTCAGAAGCGCCCCCCACCATGTCCCCCAATCTTCTTTCAAAGTAAGAAATGTGGGGGGTGGGGGGGTGTTGACAACATTGTACATGCATCATAAAATTTGAGGCTCTTGGGGCAGGACACAATCATAAGAGGGACTTTAACAAGTGCAATCAGTGTAACCTAATTCTTTGTACCTTCAATGAATCCCAAACAATAATTTAAAAAAGCTCTCTTTTCTACTCTTAAAAAAAATTGAGGCTCAACCAATGAAAGATTCATTTTAATTAATTAATATAAACATTTCTCTCTAAAGAAACAACTGGGAGAATGAAAGGAGAAAAAGTGTTACTAGTTATTTTTATGTTGGTGATCATTGGACATTGTTATTTGCTATTCTATAAGGAATTGTTTAGCCAGAGAAGAGAATGTAATTTTGTATCTTGGACACTTAGGTAGTAGGCTAGGTCTGGATTGGAGGAGGCTGTAAGGGAAAGTCTAGGGAAGTATGACATTTGTTCAGTAAAAAGAGGAATTAGGAAGTAGGATAAAGCAATGGGGGTTTTGCTAAGAAATGGGGGTTGGGGTGGAATCTTCCCTTCTCATGCTTTTATGTTGCAATGATTTGTATGGTCAAGACCCAGTATTATTATTATGTAAGTTAACTTTAAAAACTTAATCTGGAAAATTAATTACCGTTTTTAATATTGTTTCTATTCAATAGTTTTTGGTTACATACCCTTATGGGCATATAGCAGGCTGGGGTTATACAAACACATAGAAGCCATTTACTAGGTAGAGGGTCCTTAGAGCATAGGAAGAGCGTCATACCTGAAAGCCAAGTTAGACTGAAGCATGTAAATGTAATCATAAACGTGTTGACCTGAGCATCTGTGTCTGCCTGCCTTACAGGATTGCAGTGAAGATTAAATGGGATCTGCAAAAAGGCCCAGAGGAGGCTCTCAATAAATAGCAGCTCTTCCTCCTCCCCTACATCCTATCCCAGGCAGCTTGATTCCAGATTCTGCAGAACCTAATAATAATGGGGGCAGGGGGTGGGGGTGGGGAGTAGGGCTAGAAATACTCATAAGGTGCAGAGGTAAAGAGGAAGTGATTTTTCTATGGGAAGAGATATTTGGAGTTCTAAGTGAATGGCTTAAAGAAGGTCTATGGATAGTTTTTCTAAATGTTGAAGATGAGAATTCCCCTTTATTTAAATTATAATAATTTACAATTTACTGAAAACAAAGGCCAGGCTGCAGTTTATCCTAAAGTAAAGGGTGTCCATAAAGTTTGTGTGCAATTTGAAATTGCACACTGTTTTAACTTGCACATGAACTTCGTGGCCACCCTGCATTTCTTTGGAAATCCCTAATCAAGAACTTTTATGAGGCAGAGGTGGGACTTGTGTCCTAGCAGGAGACCGGGGCTACCAGACCCCAGGGGCTTGGTGTCAGTGTCAGTTCTAGTCCAGCAAGTCTGAAAACTGAACGGTTGAAGTTATCCGAGATCAGAAAGAAAATGAAAATCAGAAAAACAAGGAGTTGAGCAAAATTTGAGAGAATATTCTTCTATCACTTTCGTTACAGAATGTCAGTGGCTCCCTCTGCCCGGCTAGCTTTCCCTTCTGGGCCTCAAAGCCCATTTCACCTTATCCTTTTACTTGTTTTTCTGTCCATCACTAATTCTGCTGGGATGACCAGAGTTATAACGAAGTCTGTGAAGATTGAGAAGCCAGCTTCAGCACACCACTTACCGGGATCTCTCACTTTTCAATGCTTTACCCACATCTTTGAAATCAAGTATTAATTGTAGATTTGAGTAGTACCATTTCCCTCTCTTTCAACCTTATGGATGGAGGTTGGAGGGTTATTTGTTCTTGAACCTTGGATTCTTCTGGTATATATGTGTGACAAAGAGAATTCTTATCCATTAGATTAATTTTCTAGTTTCTAAAAAATATTCTTACAAGCTACTATGTAAGAGAGACAAGTCAGAGTTATGGGATTGGATCTGAACAAAGATTTATTGATGAATATTTGGATAGCCTGTGAAAATAATTTCTTTGAAGGACTATGCATAGCAGATGTTCAATAAATTTTGGCCAGATCACTGATCTAAGAAAAGAGCCAAAAAAAAAAAAAAAAAAAAAGAAAAAGAATGATTTCATTGTATTTCCAGGGGAATTGTACAGGCTAAAGTAATAAAAAACAAGAAACTGTGAAGCTTCATTTTCATTTAATATCCTTTTAGATCAATAGTCAACCTGGATGGCCAAGGATTTGCTTGGCACAGTTAGGAAACATGAGTTTGTTTGAACTTAATAGAAGCACAGGTGTATTTGTAGAGGACATTTACTAAACTTAATTATAGACAAGGCAAGAGATAAGGCAGATTTGCTAAAGTAAGATCAGACTTACAAGCAATAGAAGAAATGGTGAATTTACCTCAAGAGCACACTAAAAATTATGATGTAGGCTGGGCCCAAATTGTCCTAGGCACAGGGCTATTTTTAAATCCATTCTTCTTATTTTGGAGAACTAAGAACACTGAATCTAGCATTATTTTAATTATTTGATTTTGGATTCCTAATTAAAGCTAACTACTGCTTCACAGATTAATCTAGATAAGAAAGTTAAAGCAATGTCTGTT
Organism: Galagoides demidoff; assembly: GCA_963574575.1. NCBI lineage: Eukaryota > Metazoa > Chordata > Mammalia > Primates > Galagidae > Galagoides > Galagoides demidoff. The sequence continues at coordinate 61,471 of CAUYQV010047194.1, forward strand.
GCCTTTAATAAACACTGCTGAATTTGGAAGACGACTAGATTAGCCAAAATCTTATTTTATAACTTGAGGTTCTAAAAAGCAATAGCAAATCAGCCCCTTAGCATGTCCCAAAATATTCCAGTCCATCTGCTTTAACAATTACTGCCAAATACTTTAATTTGTTAGAAATAAAATACATTTACTCTTAAAGCTGTGCTCTGGGTTGTGCATTCTCTCTGGAAGCATATGTGGAACTCTGCCCCTCCAGGAGGACTGTTAGGATAATAGGTAAGTCAAGGCATTACCGTCTCCTTCTTTAAGTAATTATTTTATAAGAATGAAACAATTATTTCACAAGAATGGAACAATTATTTAAAGAAGGAGATGGTAATGCCTTGACTTCTCATCCTGTTTGGAGAATATCATTCTCTTTCCTAAACATAACATGAAAAATTATCAAGATACTAACCTTTTACCTCCCCTGAATTCTTACGAGTTTGAGCATGGCCAATGAAATGATTATAGGTTATGTTTTTGCCTCTTGTTTATAAAATCTGAGGAATTACACTGAGGTTTTCCTTTGATATTTTTTCCCCTTTCTTGATTGTTTGTTAGTTGTGTAGTGGAAAGAGCTTAGTTTCTGAGCTTAGGCACCAAAACTCTGCCATTTGATATCTTGAAAGAAAACAGTATCTGCCTTAGTTTTGGTGGCATCTTCATGGTTTTTACAGAACAAAACAAAAATCCTGAAGATATTTAGGTTAGAGTTTTGACTCCTAGCATGCCTACTGGGCCCTGGTTCTACATGGATTTATTTTCCCTCCTATGTGACATATTTAATTTTTCAGATGGGAATTCTGGGGTATGTTTAAAGGCCCAAAATGGGAATTGAAATGAAGCAATCACAGCTGGTGAGAGAGTGGCAGCATATGCTTCCTTAGGTGCCATTTTCCTAATGTGTCATGTTGAAAGATCCAAAATGAAATTGAAAGCAGTTGAGATGCTAATGGCCCCCAAAGTGGGTGGCAATTTTAATGTATTCATCTTCAGTGGAATTGGTTAAAGCACTTCCAGAAAAAAACAAAAACAAAAACCGGAAAAGCTTAAAGATGGAAAGATGTTTTTAAAAGTAAAATAAAAGGACCTGACTCTTCATAGGTGAAGAAGGGAGGATAGGATACTTACCATAGCCCCAAATGGTGAGTATTTGCATCGGTTCCTTTCTATGAAGCTTCAGCACAGTTTGATTTGTGTTTCCTGGGTCAAAATGAAGGCCACATAGTGAATGTTGCTAGTTTGTTTCCATTGCCCCAATGGATTTTTCAGGGGAGAGAGGATCTCTAGACCGGCTGCCCCCTGGTTGTAGCAGTATCAAAATGTACAGTCTCAGGGTGAGGTGAGGTGGACTGCTGCAAATTCTGTCTAATAGAATTCAAAGAACAAAGAGATCAGGTAGTTCAGTTAATCACCCTGGACATTGTTTCACTTTATAATATAAAATGGTGAAGGATGCAAAAGTTAGTGCTCTTTCTGCAGTTACTACTGTTACAGTCATGATGCAAACGGATGCCAGTCTGTGTGAGTATTCTGAAGAAGCCCAGCGTTGACTTTGTTTTGAACTTTCATTTCTATTAAAACTCCTTTACAGTTGGATTTTCTTTTTCTTTTTTTTTTTTTAAACCGGGTAGGGGGTGGTGTTAGTTTGTATGATGAATCTGCTTTGGGTCTGTTTCAATCTATTCCCAAACATCCCAGGCACTAAGGCAACTCTCTTATTTTTCAAGAGAATTCATCCCTCACTCAGTAGTAACCCAGGCTGCAGTTATAATCGATAACTTCCACACCTGTTACAGTACTTACTGCTGCTTTTCTTCCAATTTCACGTGAAAGAGGTGAGACATCTCTTTTCCACCCACAGGGCTATTGGTGCTATTACTAGTGACCATTAGAGAATACAACATTGGGTTATTACACATTCTCCTAACTAATTGCTACTTAGTGATTACAGAACTTCCAAAATAAACTTCAACCAGGACTCAAAAGCCCTGGTATAGTACCACTGACAAAAGGGAAAATTTGCAATTTCTTTTACTGCTGGTATGAGTGATGTTTACTTCTTTCTTGCTTTGGGTTGCAGAGAGCTGGATTCCTTCATCTGGCATTCGTTTTTTCGTTTTTTTATTTTTTAGCCTTTGTTATTTAGATGAAAAATTACAGTTGTTATGACCTGATTTATATCTGGGATTATTCATAATTGTTAAGCATGATGAAAGTTCATTTCATTTTGTTCTTTTTGTGAGGGAGGGTAGGCAGTGTTGATGGTTGGGAATTGCTTCAGAGATTTACAAGTTTATCATTTACTAAAAAATTCAAAGCCATCTCTTTTGCAAATAAATCACCTTAAGGGAAGATCTGTTAATAAAAAAGATACCTGTTTTATTTACGTTTCTGGGAAAGGGGTGATTATATTATGTTTTAAGATTCTATCCAGCTAAGACCTGATTAAAGCATAACCAGGACCTGGCCATCTGAAAAGTACTATTAATGGATCCAGAAATATTATTGTTTTGAACATATGATATATTTTGCACTGAAGGGTTGAGTAGAAATCCGAAGTCTATGAAAAAGTCACGTCTCCTTAATTGTATTTTTTCTTTGGGTTGATTTATTTTGCATGTCATTTTCAATTCATATCTTTCTCCTTTTTCATTTTCCCTCTCCCCATTTTTTCCTAAATTTGTTTTATGGTACACTGCTTATCAATATATTTTCAATCCTAAATACAACCATTTCATTAAGAATAACAGTCTAGGTTTGATTATTATAACTTTGTATCTTTTTAAAATATGATACAACTTATGTTACAAAGAGGAAGCATCCTGGCTGTTTCTAAATGTTTATCTATACAGAAAAGGTTTAGCAGGGTGTTCACCTATTTGTGGACATTTGGATTATTTCCAGTTTGGGGTTGTTACCCCAAAGCTGCTGGTGAACATCTGTATCTAAGTCTTCATGTGGATATGTGTTTTTGCTTCTCCTGAGTAAATAATTAGGAGTGGGATAGCCTAAAGACATGGCATGTCTATGCTTAACTTTTTAAGAAACTCTATTCCGAAGTTTTTGTGCCATTTTATAGACTGACCATCAGTGTATGAGAGTGTTCATACCCTTGCAGACACTTAACATTGTCTGTCTTTTAAATTTTGGTCAATGCCATGGGTATGTAGTAGTATCTTATTGTGTTTTATTTTTTTAAACAATTTTTCTTTTTCATGGTTTTAGTAATATAATTTTCTTTTGTTTTCTAGGGTAACTCTTCTGATCTGTTTTTCTGTCTGTTGCTTTTTGCCTGCCTACTTTCCTTCCTCTCTCTCTCCCTTCTTTTTTTTCCGCCATATAGCTTACTTTTTATTATTATCCATCTTTAAATGAAGGCCATTTACCTGTGCCAACAGTTTACTCAAGCACAGAATGGGGAGGGGATGGAGAAGTGAGTTGGGCCAACATCTGTATTCATTCAGGCATTTTATCCCTGAATATTTTCTTATCTAATTAATTTATCCTGTGCATGAGGCTTGTCTCTGCTTAGGAATCTCTTTACTTATATGATCAGGCCTTCTGGTACTGAAACCCCTTAAATGAGAGTTAAGGGGTTTCATGTGATTTCCTTGTGTTTACCCACTTTGTCACCTCACCTGCAGGTGCAACTTTGGTTCTGCCCCACTCTGGGCTCTTTGGCAGGAAGGACCAGAGAGAGGGATGGGTCTGTAGACTCAGACCCTGCTCTTTCACCAGGCCCTCCAGGGTCATCACTGTTATTTTGGTGGGATAACTATGTCCCTGTGTACATTTTAGTCTGTTCTGTTTTGGTATCCCATTCAATTTGATTCTGTCTTTATTTTATTTGAAATAATTCCTCATGATTTATGTAAATGAGATTGTCCTCTTGTTGGGTAAAATGTTGAGTCCTCCATTTTTGGGGTTCTTTTTCTTTTGGATTGGCTTTAAGAGGAAAGTGGAGTTGAAAACACTTTACTCTGGCTCAGTGCCTGTGGCTCAGGTGGCTAAGGCGCCAGCCACATACACCTAAGGTGGAGGGTTCAAATCCAGCCCCGGGTCTTTGTTATTTAGATGATGGCTGCAACCAAAACATAGCCGGGTGCTGTGGCGGGTGCCTGTGGTCCCAGCTACTTGGGAGGCTGAGGCTGGAGACTCACTTGAGCCTAGGAGTTAGAGGTTGCTGTGAGCTGTGATGCTATGGCACTCTACCCAGGGGGACAGCTTGAGGCTCTGTCTCAAAAAAAAAAAAAAAAAAGAAAAAGAAAATACTTTACTCTGTTACCTTTGATCAGAATCCTCGCTTGATGATTACTGATGGCTCTTAGTTATATTCCCTCCCCCCTCCCCCCACGTTTCAAAGACTGTTAGTGGTTCTGTTTCCCCTTGTATCAACTCTGGCTTCTCTTGTTTTCCAGATTCCTTAATTATGGCCTTATTATACTTATACAAACTAGTTTTATACCAGTCCTAATACCCTCCTTTATACTCTGATACTCTAATCAGTACTTTTTTTTTTTCTTTAACTGTTTTCTCCTAACAAGAAGGCTGATTTGAGTTTCTAAGCCCACTCCTGGATTCCTCCTAGTCTGGAACATCTTTCGTCTCTCTTCAGCTAAATCTTCACAGGTTTTAAGAGTCATCTCAGTATTGCTGAGATAGATTCCTTCCCTGTCTGGGCTGAATTGGCTCTCCTTTTCTCTAAACTCCTCCATCATGTATGTGCAAAATTCAGCATTTAATTATATGAATAGGTATAGTTCTGTGCTGTTTGATGTTGTTGTTTTAAATGCTGTCTCCCCAACTGGAGTACTGGAGAACTGCTAGGAAATATGGATCAAATGGATCCTTTCATGCTTTAAAAAGGGGTATAGAAAAATAATCATTCCTTTTTGGGGGTATCCTCCAGTACCTAACATGGTTCCAGACATACAATAAATGCTTAATGGTTATTAGGGCAGTGTGTTTGCACTTGTCATCTTTATCATCAGATTTTATAGTTTCTTTGTCTGGAGCTTTCAGAAGCTTGTATAATTTGCCTCGGCACCTGGTAATGCCAAGTCATAGATTGTCATTCCTTGGGTGGAAGGGTGTGTGTGTGTGTGTGTGTGTGTGTGTGTGCGTGTGTATGTGTGAAAGAGAGAGAGACAGAGACAGTTAAAGTCAGAGACTCCCAGCATTATAAGACCTTGTCAGAGCCTGGGTAATCAGATATAGTTTATAATAGAACTGATGGAGAGGATAGGAAAGAGAAAGAGTTCTAGTGTATTAGACTGTAATAGCTTGTTAAGAATTGTGGCTTACTATCCCTTTCAAATATTTGTTTGGATAAAATACATGATGTGTTTTTGGTAAACACTTTGGCATATTTCCTGAGTACAGAATGCTTCTGTATTTGGCCTTTTTGAGTTTTGTGGTAGAGGTAGGTTTGAGTTTGCTCTGCGGGACAGAACAGAAGTGGAAGACATGGTTATACTGATTTATAAATATACGCTAATCAGACCTTTGAACTTTGTAGAGCTAGGAGATATCTTGGAGATCACAAAATCCCACTCCTTCATGTTTTTGGTATGAAAATCAAAGACTAATATGGTTAAGTGACTTATATAATATCGTAGTTAGTAGAAGTCAAGAATAGGACAATACTATGAATAGGTTGAGGTAATCGATTTATATTATTTCTGGATTCTCTGACCCACTTTACAGAAAGTATTATTCTGTGGGTAGACATTTGAGAAGCTCACACATTCTTAAAAAGTGTAATATTTTAAGAAGAAAGTCTTTCAGTAGATCTTTCGTATGCTAATATTGAATGGCTCTGTATGATGCTTTTACATGCAATATAGTTGAGAGGTGAAAACACCATGTTGGGGTCAGGGTTGTGTGTGTGGTTAATTCTAGGTCCATCACTTAGAAGCTGTGAGAATTTGAAAAAAGTCCTATGTCACCAAGCAAGTCAGTTGGTGTTACAATTTAAAAATGAATGAGTTATACTAGATCCTCTTTGAGGGCCCTTTTAGTTTAAAAATTCTTTGTGGAAGGCAAACAATAATAAACCGTTGATACTTTATGTGATCAAAACTTTATGACATCAGGGCAGAGACTGATGTAGCTAGTGTTTCTCCAAAATACATCAGCAACTCAACATTTTGAATTTCATATCTGGATTTCATACCATCTATTGTTTAGGGAACATCAGTGATTTCCCAGAGACTTCTGTGTCTTAGGCTTAATTTGGATAGCATATGGTGCAGGAATATGAGTACCAGGAATAGATATATATGACCCAATACACTTATTATGTGATGATCTTTTGGTTCTTCCAAATGAATAGTCCACAGAGGTATTAGATGTGTTGGTGTATTAATGAACAATAACAGTAATAAAAACTTGCTTAAACTTGCAGCATCATTTTCTGAAAGGCACTCTTACTATAACTGCTCTGTGGGCTAGTTGTGTTGAATTGAAATGTTTTGCCTGATAAATTTCCCTTGTTTGACATTCTGGAAATCCTGTGAAAAAGCAAATCAGAGTTTCTTGCCCAAGCTCACTCTTATTCAGAGGAGAGTGTCTCATGAGGGTAGTAAACAGGAAGACCATCTGGTCATGCTTAATTATCATTGTACCTTGTCCCTTATCATCACAGGCTGGTATATGGTTACTCTTATTTGCTGATTGCAGTGATCTCTGAGTAGTCAATCTTTCACCAGCCCAAGCTGGAACTACATCTGCGGTGCCTGAATCCCCGAAGTCACCCCCATCTTTCTTCAGAGGACAGACGGTCAGTCGTGACTCCCAAGGAGCTATTTATAATCTGCAGATAGAAAAGGGCTTTTGGAAGAATGTGTAGCAAGGGCAACCTGAAGCCAATGGGGTGATAATATATTCCTTGTGGGATAACGTAAAAATTGGTGACAGAAAATAATGTATATAAATCTCATAGCATAGGGCCTAAATCATTTTAAATGATTGGTAGATATATTCTATTCTTCTTTACAATTCTGCTTCTAATTTATAACTTTTAGGCAATCATGTATTTTGTTAAGGTTTTGGCAAATCTTTCAGAATATGTATATAGAGTTTTGGTACAGTATCCATTCTGTTGTTTAAGAAAGCTGAAATGTTCTGTGACTTTAATATCTCTCATTTTGGGGATTAGCAGTTAGGGGCACGATTTGTACTGAAGAATTATTTTATGTCTAGAAAGAATTCATGTTCCTTCTCAGGGTGTGGGAGTATATTGGGAAATTTGGGAAATGGAACCTTTCTTTTAAAATTTATATGCTGTTTTTAGTATGAAAATACAAGGAGGCAAAAATACTAGATGAAGATGTTACCTTTTAAACTCACAAGGCTCTTTATAGTTTTCAGACACAGGGTCTCTCAGGCTGAAATGCAGTGGTATGATCATAGTTTACTGTAACCTTGAACTCCTGGGCTTGAGAGGATCCTGCTGCTTTAGCTTCTTGGGTAGCTGTGTCTACAGGTGCTCAGCTAATTTAAAATTTTTTTTTGTAGAAAGAAGGTCTTGCTCTTTTGCCCAAGGTGGTCCTGAGCTCCTAGCCTCAAGTGATTCTTGCCCCTCAGCCTCTCAAAGTGCAGGGAATAAAGGTGTAAACCACTGTGCCTGGCCCAGAGTCAATACTTCTGACTGTAAATGGTATTCTAAATTTTCTTCTGTTATTTATATCACATCTTTATTTGCCAAAAAATTGATTTTGGATCATCGGATAAACTACATTATTATCTTTTGATTTTCTTTTGCCTTGGAAATTAATTTGAGTAATATATTATTTTATCCTTCACTTCCCAGTGTTAAAAATTACTCTGATCTTCTTTTACAAAAAGGATGCTTACTTTGGTTAACAAACATTATTTTAAAAGATATTGAAGATTCTTTTTCAAAAGAGAAGGCCACAATTTAGAAACAACACAGAATTTGCGTTAAAGGATACTTTAGAAAAGGTTTTCTAAAATACTGTTTCAGGTTCATTGAGGGTACAAAGAATTAGGTTACAGTGTTTGCATTTGTTAGATAAAGCCCCTCTTATAATTGTGTTCCATCCCTAAGAGGTGTGCCATACAATGTAACCTTCCATCCCCCTTCCATTTCCCCTTTCCCTGCTCCCTTATTCTGCTTCCCCCCACCGTGACTTGCTTTGAGTTTTTCTCTTATATGGGTTTACTGACTTCATACTAGGATTGAGTACATTGGATTCTTGCTTCCTCCATTCTTGTGATACTTTGCTAAGAAGAATGTGTTACAACTCTATCCAGGTTAATACAAAAGATGTAAAGTCTCCCATCTTTTTTAGTGGCTGAATAGTATACCATGGTGTACATAAGCCACCACTTGTAAATCCATTCCTAGGTTGGTTATTTAAAAAATACTTCTTTTTATAAAGTCATAAATGAATGAAATAAAAGTATTTATGATCACTGCTATACACACCCTTGTTTTTAGAAGTTTGAATCAATGCAGTTATCTCAGAAAAATGAAGTAGGAAAATACAGAAATTGTTATTATTTGTAAATGATATGACTGACTACTTTAGAAAAATAGACCTAGGAATGAAAACAGTTAATAAAAATTAAATAAAAGTGTCTGTGTTCAATCCCAGTAATTATCAATGGAGTATTGATTAAACCAAAACATGAAATTTGTTTTTACCTTTCAGGTAGATACCTACTAATTTAATAAGAGCATATATTTACAGAGTGCTTGTTATGACAATCATTGTATTAACTCATTTAATTCTAATAATAACTTTCAGGGAAGTGTAAAGATACAACACCTGTTTTACAGAAATCTGCAGAAAAGTTGAGTAACCTCTTAGGGGTCATAGAGATAGTCCGTAGCTGATCTGGAATTTGAACCCAGACATAGAATTCTAGTTCTAAAACCTGTTCTTTTATCCACTAAACTGCCTCCGAAGACAGGTAGCATTTAGTGTTGGTGAAGGTATCAGGAAGAGAATAGCCACCTTCTTTGCACTTCTGATATGGAAATGTTTATCATGTCTCCTCTTCAAAAAAGGCATTCTGGTAAACTGTAACTTAGCATCCACCAATTCCACTTCTTAGACTTTATTCTAAGGAAATAATCAGGCAAGTGTTTGGATGAGTGAGAGTGCGTTTACGATATGGTTCATAGCAATAATCTAAGTGCTCATCTTGAGGAAATTATTTAACTAAACTATGTTACATCATACAATGGAATGTTAAATGACTAAAAGGATGACGTTAAATAGCTACTAATTCATATCAGGATATCAATGTTCATGTTACATTTTGTGTTGGAAAAAAGCCAGCTAGCTAACAGTTTTTCTCTGTAGTATGATCTCATTTTATCTATACATCAAAATAGCTAAACATTTATTTATAGACCAAACTGCCGTGGGGCTGTCATCAGTGGTTACTGGCCTTCCAGATGATATTTATTTTCTTCTTTATCTTTTCTCAACTTCTTTGAAATTTTATAGTGAGCATATGTTATTTCCATACTTAAGAAAAAATCTGATGGAAGTATTTTGTTCGGTCCCCCAGTTCTTATTATTTTGAGATAAAATTAGGTCGGCAAGTTTGAACCTGGCTTCACGCTTTCTGAACGTGAGGCAGTCTTAGCTGGAGCTCTTCATGAAGCACCGTGTAACAGTTTTGTTTATGGCGTTCAGACTTTCACAGTCACATGAAATTTCTTCTCTCCTCCCACACTGCTCCAGAACTCCAGGTTTGCTGTCACTAGGGTAAGGCTCATGAGCTTTCAATGTGCTCTAAACTGCAGGGCTTGCCCTGGTTTGTTTGTCTGAGTTTCCTGATTGAAATGACTTTCCTGTAATATAATTTATATAAAAATAAAGCTCAGTTAAAGTAACTAAATTAAGCTATCACTGATCATTATAGCAGATGATATTTTTAAACCGTGCTTAAAATCATTGAATGTCATTAATATTTAACAATCTTTTGCCAATCAGAATTTTTCTCTCAGATGATAGATGTGGATCCTGATTGGAAGGCCCATTTCTTTCTCAATCGTAGCTTGATGTGAAAACCTCCAGAGCTGGTGTTCCACTACTCTCCCCACCCTGACCCCTGGGTCGGCCTTGGCTTGTATTGAGCCCTTGAGGCAGCTCATTTTCTACTCAAGCTTTTGGTACATATACTTAAAGCTAATTTTGTTGGCTGCGATCTTTCAGTCTTCTGTAGGACTATGAATTATCTAACAGATTTTAGTATTTTCCCAATGTGAGACCAATGTGATGCAAAAGAAATAGTCATCACTGATTTCTTACAGAGACTCCAAGCTTCTTCCATCATTAAAGTATTTTTTCTTAAAGAAGAGTGAAATCTACTCCTTCTTTCTTATTTAAGTGGATTCATTTGCTCACATGGTTTCCATAGGCTAAATAAATCAAGTGAAGGTATTGCTGAGTTGCCTAAACACATTCTATACCACAGAACTACTATGAAAAGCAAATTTCCCAGGAATAAGCTAGTTTTTGTTGGAGGCCACAGTTTCATCATGGATTTACAATGCTTCTTATAGATGGAGCCATTTTAATTTATTTGTCTTTATATCTCCTGTCCTGGCTTTAGTTTGCTCACCTCAGAGGATTGTCTCACTGGGCAGAAATCCATTGATAATAATCCCTGCTCTGAACAAATACCAGACTACATTTCTTGGGCCTGTAGTTTTTCCTTAGAGCTTTGGGGTCAGTCACTAAGTTGTATAGACAAAGCCCAGAAGTGTTTTCTGAGGAATATCTTGCCCAGAAATGATCCCTCCACCAACCCCATGCAGGAGAGCAGCAGTCTTTTAGGCAGGTATACATGCCAGGCAGTTTCCTTCATGTTCCAAGTAACTTTACCCTTAACCTTATTTTAAATATTTAGGGTCAGATTTCAATTAGTGGACATTATGTCTAATTTTCTGTTACTAAATTCTTACAAGAAACTCATCATCAGACATTTTATTCACAAAAGAATTGCTTTAAAAATAGGATGCCCAGACTTTGCTTCAAGATCTACATTTTAGGTATAAGTTTTGCCATTGGGTTATGTTGGAGTAGAGCTGTCTGTTTAGACTGACTTCAGTAGAAGTATAATGTGAGCCACACATGTTAATTTTTTAATAGCTATGTTAGAAACAAGGAAAATTGAGGTGACCACTCAAGGGACTATAACAAACTGGTTAATATATGGAGGTGGTCAACATAAGGAAGTAGGCCTGCTGTACTGATATGTACATGTGGTACATGTCCAGTCTATGAAAATTAGGTCAACTTAAGGTGGTCAACTGTGGAGGTTCAACTGTAAATCTTATTAGTGAGTTTTATTTATTTATTTATTTATTTATTTATTTATTTATTTTTAGTACTAAGTCGTTAAAATCTGGTATGCATTTTATTCTTGCAGCATGACATGAGATTTAATTAATGTATTTAGTGGCTCTTATATTGGACAGTGTAGTGCTGGAACATTATTGAGCTATGAATGCCTGTTCTTGAGTTGGTGCTATTGGTGTTAAGCCAAGGAGATGTCATATAAATGGTAATACCTCAGCACTGTTGTACTTGACACAGATGGAAGAATGGAGACTTCATATGTCATGAAGTCCAATCAGGGGAAGTTTTCTTAGATCTCATCACGAGGAAATCATTTGTGTTTATCTTATGGAAATGTGGCATGGGCCTGTGATTTCTTGTAACTATTTGATTGGAATGTTAGAAAGCTCAGAGATAAATTAGTGGCCTGTTTCTAGTATCTAAGTGATGGTGAAAGGCATGACTTCTGGGTATAAATTTTACCTCTGCCTTTTTTACCCGCTTTTTTACTTTTTGACATTTTTTCAGCTTGATGAATGTACTACAATATTCCATGGCTACTTTAAATACATTAATTAAATCTCATGTTATTTAAATTTTCACTAATTTTAAACAATTATGTCACTATAAATTTTATGTGAACTAGAACTTAAAGTTTTTTAGAAAGACAGTCTCACTGTTGACTTTTGGTTCTTTTTAATCTTACAAATTTAGATGTACTTGGGGAGATGGTATCAGTCATTTGGTCTACCTTGGGACTATATATAGATATTATCTGGTGATTTCTTATGTCAGCAGTTCTCAGATTTCAGCATTCATCAGCATCAACTGGGCAAATGTTAAAAATCTGATGTTTGGGCCTTGTTCCATGGGTGGGTTGGGGTCTAGGACATGGTGGTTTACCATGTTCACCATTATCATAGGCCAGGTAGCTGCCTCTTCCATCTTCCTTCTTCCTAACGCTAATCTCCCAGAAAAATATTTTAATCTACAGCCTTTTCCTTATCTTTGTTTCCCTGCCCCTCTCTGGCTAAGTGCCATGCTCTGTAGGTCAACTCAGAGTCTTCTCTGCTTGCTTCACCATTATTTCTGTTTCATGTACTACCCAAGTAGGATGGATCCACTGTGTTATTGAGGATTCTTTAAGTCTGTGACAGAAACCCAACCCAAATTCTCCTTGGCAAAAAGAGAAAAGTGTTGGAAGAGGCCAGGGGTAGACCTTGTCTCAGGCACACTGGATTGAGGATGGAGGGACGTCCACAGACCTTCTCTTTGATTCTCAGCCCTGCTGACTATCAAGGCCCTCATCCTTCTAGAAGGCAGGGAGGAGCAACTGTAGGGAGAGTCAGTACATATAAGAGGAGGAGAGGAAGACCACTAATACTTATGATCCCAAATCTCCTCTTGATCCTGGTTACCCAAACATGAGGACAGAAGGAATCGCTATTGCAAAAGGTAGGTTCTTGTCTGGTGTGGGGATCCTTTTTTAAACAAAAGAAATGGATTAATGAGTTAATGCTATAGTGCATAGTGTTTGGAAAATTTTTCCCAATTACAACCAGTTAAAGTTGGTTTGCATTCTTACTAGATTTTAATTTGTTTAAAACTATTATTTTTAAGGCCATGGTAGTTTTCTGATTTTAATAATGTAGCGTTCTATGCAAAAATAAATAATTTTATTTATAAACTAAAGGTATTTACTTCTTTGAATGGATTTTAATCTGTTAATCAAAACACAGCTTCTTGTAGTATATTGAATTTGTGAGCAAGAATCCAATTTCTATAAATTTTAATGAGCTAAAATAACTTGACTCATTGAAGCAAATGGAATTTTTCAGCATCTTTAGAAAGAAATTGGCCATTGTACTTGTAGTCATATAGCTTTATCTGCCATATATATGTATAACCCAGTGAAAATAGCTCTATCAATGTTTAGTAAGGGTTATCTATTCTATAGAAATCATTCCATCAGACTTCACACCTTGCTTTATCTGTAAGTTCTCATTTGTTTCACTTTCAGTGAACAGTCACTGTGTTTCAGCTACTGCACTTGGTATCTGGTGAAACTAGTGGGAAAGGAAAGCGTGGAGGAGATGCAGTTGTTTTCTGTAAGAACCTGCAGCGTATACTGGTAGTTCGGAAGTCAGCTGGAGTGCCCTTAGCGTGTTCTGAGGATTGGGGTGGGAGGAAGCTGGCTGTAGGCCGGCAGAGTTCCCAGACTTGGCACCACCAATTTCTTCTTTCTTCCCTGTATATTTAGGCTAAGAGGCCATCACTATCTGCCTTTTAACACATACCCAAGTGCTGTGGGAACTCACCCCAACACTGACATGGCAGGCAGAACTTCACTTTTCAGCTGACTGTAGGAATTCTACATACAAAATCCACACAATTTACTTTGATCCAAGCAACCATCCAAATACATATTCATTATAGTCTTCATAAATGGGTAGGTGAGAGGGAGCCACTGCTCCGGGCCTCTTGGTTGTGCTTGCACACGGAGTTGCCAAGATCCATGGAGACTGTCTGGAGAGAGGAGAGTTGCTACTTCTCAACAACATTAGGGCCTTATAAATTTGACTTAAACATGTGCCTCACAGCAAATAACTAGATAATTTGCTTTCTGTGTCTGCAAAGCTCACATTAGGCGGACCAAAAATGAGAGTGAGAAGGCGCGGAGACAGCAGAGCAGCTCTGGCGGCTCACGGCTGCTTTGTTCAGCGGGGGCTGCTCCGCTCTTATGCTTAAGGCGCTAACTGTAAAACCTGCAAATTGTTGACCACATCTTTCTCTCCAAATTTGATGGGTAAACCTTCATTTCACAGGATGTAGCTTTAGTAACCCTGTGGATCCTGGGGTCTGTGGAAGCCACAAGGAGCCTTGATGCTTGAGAACAGGATTTCAGACTTTCAAGTCCTCAGAGTGGGTCTCAGCCATGTCCCCCACTAGCTTGGTGCTGTCATCTAGAAATCAAATCTAGGATTAATAATCCCATTACAGGGGAACTTGGAGATAACATGGGGGTAGGGCATGAGTGTGGAGGATGGACAGATGCTACCAGAAAAGCAGCCTCTTAAAATGAATCCATTTACTTTGAGAAAGTAAATTTCATGGTAAATAGGAGAGAAAAGGGTTTGGTCTTGACAAAAGTTCAAAAAAGGAGAATCAGTTTATCTTATCTTATGACAAAATGTAAATAGTAATCATAAATATGTCTCAATTATCAGAAAGATGAAATGATATGTTTTAGAGGGTGGGGAAATTTTTTTTCTGTGTGAAAATTGTATGATAGCACAATTATGACATTTGAGTTTCTCAACACAACTATGAAGAAAGTTATATTGAAAAATCTACCCTATTGACTTTTTTTCATATTCTTATGAAATTCAAATTATCCTTGATTTTTTTCTCCTTCAATTGTCAATTGTTATATCTTTGTGAGGTCATTATTATTTAGTGGTTTTTCATGTGATTCAAGTAGTTATTCAAAATTACTTCATTGACTTATAAATTTCTGAATCTTTTCCTAGTTCAAGCAGTTTGTCTTTCCAGTCTTTTTATCATTGGAACATCTGCCATTCAGTGAGAGACTAACAGACATGACACTGACGGGGATCCACTCTTTCATTGCCTGGGAGAAATGCTTGAATGGGAACTAATATTTATTTATTTATCTATCTGTTTATTTTTATTGTTTCAGTTTCATTGAGGGTGCAAAGAATTAGGTTACACTGATTGCATTTGTTAGATAAGGTCCCTCTTATAATTGTGTCCCGCCCCCAAGACGTGCGCCATCCATCTTAACCCCTCAATCCTCTCCCTCCTCCCTTCTCCCTGCTCCCTTGTCCCCCCGCATCCTCCACCTTGAATTGATTTTAGTTTTTCTCTTATATATCAGATCTCCTATGTATTAGATTATCTACTGGCTTCATATTAGAATCGAGTACATTGGATTCTTGCTTCTCCATTCTTGTGATACTTTATTAAGAAGAAAGTGTTCCACCTCCATCCAGGTTAATACAAAGGATGTAAAGTCTCCATCTTTTTTAATGACTGAATAGTATACCATGGTATACGTATATCACTGGAAACTAATTTTTTTAAGAGTTTAGCTTCATTGTTTTGTGTGTGCGTGTTTTTTTTTTCTTTCATCTTCAGCCCCTTAGTAGAGTGGAGCTTGGAAATAAATACTTTGATGAAAAGGACCTCTTTGTCAAAAAATATCTGGAAAGTATAGAGCCTTGTAGGGAGGCCATTTAAAAGAGTCTTTAAATGTTTTTTATCCTAATATTTGCTTAAAATTAAACTTAGCATCAATAAGCAGGATCTTGACACTGAACAGAACTGTTTTCTTATTCACAATGCACATGTTCAATTAATTTTCTGGTTCTTCCAAATTATCCTCTGCACCATAGGAAATCTCATGAGTTGAGCAATTCATTAATTATTCAATCTTTTTCTAGACTTAAGATTTTAAGTTCCTTGAGAATGGAGTTTGTCTCATCTATTGTAGCCTTGGAGCTAGAAAAGTGCCTTAATAGCGATTGGATAATTTTTATTTTACAAAAAATCAGGCAGGTGTTCATCTTTTCTTAATGCTTTAATGCACCTTTTATTCACTTCTTTAGTAATAGTAAGCATCAGTTAGTAATCTCAGACTTTGAAATTTAATCTGCTGTACTTGTTTTGTAAGGTTAAAACAATAGTTGAGCCAGGTATAGTGGCTCATGCCCACAATCCTAACACTCTGGGATGGAGAGGTGAGAGGGTAGCTTGAGCTTAGGAGTTAGAGACTTGCCTGAGTAAGAGGGAGAGCTCATTGCCACAAAAACAAAAACAAAAAATTACAAAATCAGCTGGGCATTTTGGCAGGTGCCTGTAATCCCAGGTACTTGGGAAGCTGAGGCAGGAGGATCCCTAGAGCCTAAGAGTCTGAGGTTGCAGTGGGGCTATGATGGTGCCACTGCACTCTACCCAGGTGACAGAAGTCTCAACAAGAACAACAACAACAAAAACAAGGCTAGGCAACTGTGCACATCTCACAAACAATAACTTATTATTGAATTGAATTTGCCATTGTTGCAGGTGCCCTACTGAGAAGACCATGTAGGTGCTATTGCCAGTATTAGAAGTGACGTCTGTCTGTCCTATCGGACTCTTCATGAAGCACACATTCTAGTGGGAAGAGACAACAAACAGACTAAGTTGTACTCTAATTAGAATATGAAAAGTGTTATGGAGGAAAAATAAACAAGGGGAGGAGGTAGATAGTATTGGAGTGGTTTAAATTTATGGTAGGATGGTCGGGGGAGGTAACACCTGGCTATTTTTAGAGATGGGGTCTTGCTCTTGATCTGGCTGGGGTATGGAACATCTGAGCTCAGCCAATCCACACACCTCAGCCTCCCAGAGTGGTAGGATTACAGGTCTGACCCACCATGCTTGGCCTGCAGGCCACATTCCTATGGTCTTTGCATATCTGACAAGGTCCTGCTTAAGTTTTCTCATTCGGGGCTTTTTGATTACATTAATCTCTGCTGATCACTCCCTGGAACAAGCACTTACTGCTTTTTGCACTTATACCTTGTAGTATAGAAGGCCATTACTTCTATTTCCTTCCTGTACCTTAACTTTTCTTTCTTTCTATGCTATTGCATGAGCCTTATCTTAAGTTTTTCAACACTTCATTCAAAACAGTCTTTTTGAGGTGACGAATATGGCTACTTCTAAAGAAATTCAACATTTATTCACACTGTTGTCATGGTCTGTTGGCCTTGTTATGTTGTCTCTAGCGACAGTTAACTTCATACACTCATTCAGTTGAAAATAAACATTGTTGGTGTAAGAGAAACAGCAATTTGCCCTCAAAGAGCTTATAGTGTGGCAAGAGAAAACACTTAAACACCAGCTTATTGCTGACTTTTTTTTTTTCCAGACAGAGTCTCACTGTGTTGCCCTAGGTAGAGTGCCATGGTGTCACAGCTCACAGCAACCTCCAGCTCTTAGGCTCAAGTGATCCTCTTGCCTCAGTTTTTCTATTTTTAGTAAAGACTAGGTCTCACTTTTGCTCCGGCTGGTCTCGAACTCGTGAGCTCAAGCTATCCACCCGCATTGGCCTCCCAGAGCACTAGGATTACAGACATGAGCAACCATGCCTGGCCACATGTTTTAATTTTTACATTACAGGAACTCTTAAAAATATTCACAGATAAAGAGGATGATACTCCTGTTACCAACACACAGCCAAACCCGTTTCATCATGACCTCATGAACTCCCCCAACCAGATGATTGTAAAGAAAAAATTCCATACACTGTAACATAATGTTTCTGTTTGCAAATAATAAAACAATTTAATATGAATCCCTATAAGATACAGACTTTTTCATAATACAATTACAGCATCTAAAAATTAACAATAACGCCTTAAAATGTTCACATATCCATTTAGATGATGAGTCTTTTTTAACCCTTACCTTTCATTTGTCATCTCTGTGCAACTTACACTAATACCTTCAAAACCTCCTTCCGTGGCTCTGTGGGACCTCCTTCTACTCCGCTGGTTTTAGGCCCTGCAAATGTTAGAAGTGAGTCTGCTCTTGCCATTACTTTTTCTTTCTCCCCGAACAGTTCACTTTTCTTCAACACTATCTTCCTATTCCTAGGACTGCGTCTATGAATCTTTTTACACTTAATAAATTCTCTCTGGATTCTTAGCTACTCCTTTTATTTGAATATATCAATGATTCTCAGAACTATACAGATTAGAACATTCAAATATTTTAAATAGATTTGTTTCCCATGCCTATAGAGGTTGAAATCTCCTCGTGGTCCCATGAGTATCTCAACAGTAACTTGCGTATAACAGAACCTGCTACCGCCATCTCCAAGTCTGCTTTTCTACCTAGGCTCTCTCTACCTCGCCTAACTATTAACAGCAAGCTGAAAATGTTTGTAAATATCTCTTTCCTATCTCTTCTCCTCTTCTATCAATATCTGCTCGATATCCAGGTCCTACGCATTGCAACCTTTTACCATCCGGCAAACGTGTCCACTTTCCTATCCCATGACCTTATACCTTCACTGTCACTTACCCAACTCAGGATCTAATCTTTTAATTAACTGACTGACTCGTATACCCCGTATTGTCATGACTAATAAAAATCCACCAGTAGCTCATCGTTGCCTTCAGATTGACATCTGAACTTATCACCATTTTACATCTGGCTGCTCTTCACGATTTGACCCTAACCGAGTTCTCTAAGACGTTTCCTCAACCAGGACCCTTTGCTTTCCTTAGACATTACTTGCTACAAGCCGCAGGCCTCCCAACACGTTTCTGTTGTCTCTTCTGGCTGACATCTTCTCAACCTGTGAAGACTGAGCTGAGACCATTCCTCTTCCCTCCTGTGAGCTACCTTCTTTCCCTGTGGTGCTCCTCCAGCCTGCAGTCCCACCCTCTGTGATGGCACCCACCACACCGTGTTGAAACTCATTTTGCCAACTATTTCTCCCTTTAGGCCGTGCTCTCCTGAAGGGCAGGGATTCTGTCCTGCCCATCTTCATCTTCTCATTCTAATATCATTATGTTCCTGTAATTTGATAGCATTCTATAATTGAATAAGCAAAAGAGTGAATGCCAAAATTACAGGCTGGTTGTAAATTGAGACTTTGGATGAGATAAACTCCAGTTAGACTCAAAACTCTGCCGTTTTTAGCTGTGATCTGAAGTAAGTACTTAACCTAACAGAGACTCAGTTACCTCTGGGTTACATAACAGTTGATATGAAGATTTTCTACCTACATTATAATCTACCTTATATTAGCAAGGCTTGACTGATGGATAATGTCTTCCTATCGAAATTCACAAAACAGAGAAAATTAAAATGATTTCAATGTTTTGGGGGTCTATAAAAATAAAAGAATTGTTTTTAATTCTGTGACAGCTGTGATCTCAACCCTTCTATTTTGATTATTGTCTAAATTACTCTAAAAACTTTACAGGGTATGTTGTTCAGTGTTATCTTTAAAGCCAGGATATTTCAAGCAGTTGTTTTATTTACTTAGGCTTAAACCTTAGCCTTAATATTATTGGTGAGTATAAGCAAGAGAGTTCAATATTAAATAGTGAAAATGCTATTAATATTAAGATTAGTATAGCATCTCTAATTAAAAAAATGTATTTTAAATTCACTTCAAAACACATTCCGATCCTGTAGTAGCTTTGGGAAGTTGCAAATACAGATTCAACAACTTCAGACAGCTTTGCTTAATGTAGGTAGAAAATATAGTTCAAAAGTTGCCGTCAATGATAAACTCTGCAAATAAGGTTCTCTTTTTTATGTTTGCAAAGGATTTTCTAACGCATTTAAATGTTGCTAGTTTCCTATCTAGTAACATAGCAATCACTGTCGGTAGCACTCTCCTCAAATACTATAATAATGTTTCTAAAAATTCCAGGTCATATTTGGATTTATTTGGCCGCACGTAAATAAAAAAATTTTCTTTGTGTTTCTGTTCACCCCTAAGGGGCATTTACTGAAATCTTTTTCTTTGAGTTTCACCCTGATGGTTATTTTTAACCTTTGATATGTAATCACAAAATCAAAGAACTTTGAAAATGGAGAGGAACTTGACTGGGAGTGGTAGTGCTTATGGGAATGAGGAAATTGAAGCCCCAGAATTTTACGGAACTTGCTTCAGGTTGCACAATTGGTGGAAGGGTCAAAATCACAGCCTACCTCTACTGACGTTCAATTTGATAGAGCTGGGCAGGCTCTGACTCCAGCATATTCTGGGAGTTCTAGGCGAATAAATAGAGAAAGGTGATAGTTGACTAAGTAGGAATTTCAAAATACTCTAAACATATGAAAGCATCATTAGGACAAGGCCAACAGCAAACTTTTATGAACATCTCTAGTCTAGAGATATTCTCCAAAGGAGCCAATCTGAGGAGAGAGGGCAGCGCACCAGAGTTAGGCTGCTAACAGACAGCAGATTTCAGCTTTGTATTGATCCCTCACAGTACAAGGACTCCAAAAACAAACACCAGGCTTGAGAAAAGGAGCGAAGACCAGGATTCCATCCTAGCATGAATCGGTTTGATTGCCAGAGGCTAGAGGGTTGGCAGATGTTAGACGGACCATAGATGCATGATAGGTATTAGTTGGATGACCACAGCCAAATAATCCAGAGACGCAAAGCTCAGCACAATGCTAGGCATAGAAGACCTGCAAGCAGTGGGCAATTTCCTAATTCTGATTAAGAATCATTACTGGAAGGTGGCCCCAACATGCTGTTGGGCAGGGTCTCCAAAATACACGAACTGAACAGAGGTCAAGTTTCTGGTACTAGATGCCAACCCTTACCCTGGTCAGCCTGTGTAGGGAAGAAATAGGCAGCAGGGGCAAGATCCCAAACTCCTCCCATTCCTGCAGACCACCTCTACCCATGAAAAATATGCATACACTTCAGGTTTCTGTCTCTTTCAGTGTCTAAACCCAAGACACTCTTCTAGAAGCATGTTGTGAGTTTTCCAGAGAAGATGACAGGGTTGAGAAGTGGGGGCACACTATTCCCTGTGAACCTGGGCTGCAAATGCGGTAGCTCAGGCTACAGATTTCATATTAAATAATTCGTTTCATACTACTAGTCACTATTACTGTTTTCAGATCATACTACTATTCACTATTACTTTTTTCAGAAACAAATTGACCATCTTTGACTATAGTTCTTTTCCCACAAATGGGCATAATAAAAACCTTGAAGCCCATCATGGATGCCTTTCACAAATTCACAGGGACCCAGAGTTGAGACGCACTCTCTGGAGAATAAAGTCCCAGGTGGGTTACTTGCTTGTGAACTCTAGGCCCGAGTATAATGCAACTTTCACAGTCTAGTTACTTGGCCTAGTGGCTTTGAGTGAAAGTTTATTATGCCATCACCGACATATTTATGGTCAGTTTTAGCCAGTGCAAGCTATAAAGGTACCTTTCCCTTGACCCAGTCAGTTAATTTTAAAATGCCTTGGGCCAAAACTCTCTGTGGGAAACAAGCTTCTGGAATCACTAGGTAAAATCTTGGTTTATATCTCTTTCGTATTGTGCTATTTTGCTCCATAAACAATACGTGTGGCTTATTTTTTTTTAATAGAAATAGCCTTTTCTATTTCCTGTTTATTTTTTCTTTAAATTTCGTATCTCAGATAAAGAGAAACCAAAATATGCAGCTTAATCTTTTGTTTGCCATCAACATGAACTTACTCTGTATTTGAGGATCCCCTTGAAAAAAGTGTCCTTCTCAGAGATCCGTTCACCATGGCCATTTTTTTTTTTAAGCTATAGATAAGTGTACAAAGAACAGGAGCTTTATAATTACTTACCATCTGGTGAGTAGTTCCTCCTGAGATGCCTCCCACCCACCCATATTTTAATGTCTCTTTCTTTCAATCATGTGTAATACCTCAGCCAAATAGATTGGTTTATCAGTTATTTTCCCAGCTTCTCGAGGCGGCATTTGTTGTATGAATATTCATTCCTTTTTCCTTCTAGGCCTTCCTTTCTTGCTGATGACAGCTCCACAGTTGCTGAAAACACTAGTCTACATTTTATAGGCTACCCAGAAGGGTCCTGGACGTAAAGGTTCAGGAGTTGCGAGATTCTTCCTTCTCTTGCGAGAATCTGAAAGCACAGCCCACTGTTGTGGCTACAAATTGGACAAATATCAAACACGGACACCCACCTGGCTTTCGAAACCAAATGGACGGTTGTAATCGAAAGAGAAATCATGTGCAAACCCTTTTTCTAAGTTTAAATCTATTTTAAACTTAGTGATAGAGATCTATATATTTGTCTAGATATACACATCTCAAAACCAGGCATGCACAGACTCAGGCTTATAAATACATAAACCACATGTCTTGCAAATATAAATTTCAGCCCCACAAATACCTTTGCACAGCCCATGTACACCATCACTACCTCATATATGTAGGCTCAGGGTTACGGCACGATTGTAAAGATAATTTTAGGCCTGGTTTCAGCTAACAGCCACCTGCTACCACTTCGGACCTGTGCTATGAGCTTGTGCCATGGCTATGGTGGCCATGTAGCTAGGGGTCAGGTTATGGTGCTTTGGGCACAGAATGAGACACAAGTGGGAAGCTCAGATTTCTAGTTTACGCCAGAGCTGCTGCCAGTCACTCATCAATCCCCAAAGCTTCATCATGAGGACAAGTGGATAAATAAAAGGAAACATTTTAAAAGGTTTTTTTTTTTCTTTAAAAGAATACAGTTGCTAACACAGATAAGGGAATTTGGTGGCACACAGCACTTGGCACTAAGCAAAAATTTCATTGCAAGGTTTACAGCTGACAAAGCCTTTCATTGTAATTTTTTCGGTTTCATGTTTTTAAAAGTAAAACTCTATATTTCTGCTTTTAAAAATGTAATAGATATGTATTACCTTCTCCCTTCTTTCGTTCATTCTGCAAATATTTATTGAACAAATTCCGTATAGTTACCATTTCATCAGAAATAAATGGAAATGCATCCTTTAAGATGTAGCACTTATCAAACGGGAAGGAGGTCTCTCTACGACCCAGCTGTCACTGTGCTGTCTATTTTTAAAAGTGGTGAGGTGATCCCAGGTATTTCACCTGTGTCACTTGGAGTCGTCATGATTTTTTCTTTCTAACGTTTCAAATCTGCCGTTCTTAAAAATATTAAAAGCATAATATTAAGATTGGCAGAGTTTCTAGTAACGTGTTTCTAAATTCAGCTGTACAAATGTGATTCATCAGAGAGGGGAAAAATGCCAAATCCCAAACAGAAGTTGTTGCTCATGTACAAACCACACTACTGAATGTTTGTGTTTATTAAGAAGAAATTCAAACATCTAATTTTAGTTTCGGGGGGGGGCGAATGAAATGAAAACTTAACTTAAAAGTGGGTCAACTTTTCTAAGTTGATTTCTTAAAAAGAAAAAAAAAAAAAACTCCATAAGAAATGTTGTTAAAACTCAAGAGGAATTAGGAGTGAATTTGTAAGTGACTAAATAGGAATCAAAAAGAAATAAATACCAGAAATGGTATGCTTTCTTTTGTTTATTTTCTTCTCTTCTTTTCATATCTGCATGACACTACCATCCTAAGGTAAATCCATTGATGGTGGGACTTGGAATAGAAACCCAAGATTGAAGGGTCTCTATTGAAGGGATAGAAATCTGCCAACTGCACTACCACTGGGAAGAGCCAAGAGAGACTGGACCGGTCAGCCAGCCAGCTCAAGGCCCTGCCTCCCGGTACTGGGGTGCTGAGATCCCAACCCCCTCTCTCTTGCAACTCACCTCCGACAGGGGCAAATTTGTCCATTCATTTTTCCCCCTCAGTTCCAACACTTTCGCCCTGGAGACGCCTTTTCCTGGTCTTTCCCCCATGCGGCTGCCAGCTCTTTCCCCATTCCTCTGAATGAAATCAAGAGTTTATGTCCTTTAACATAATTATGACTCAGAAACTCCCTAGCCTCGTTCATGCTGTGACTGCTGATCCCGTGAACTGACTGTACGGGGAAATTCTGCGAGCCTCCCGGAATACTATAATCTTACATATGCCGCCACTTTGAGAGAAAGTGCCATTTGCCCAAGTCCTTTTTATATAAATGCCCTCAGATTCCTAAGACGGTATAGCATGTTCCACCCACTTCTGTGACAGATGGGAGAGACATTTGGAATTGTGAAATGTCTGTGTGAAGCACAGAGCCTTCTAGTGTTGTAGTTTTACCTCAAAATAATATAGTTTTCTCTATCCCAGTAACATGCTGAAAGAGAAATCAATTTTTATTGAGCTCCCAAATGTTTGTCGCACTTGTCCCTTTTTACTTAGACGCCCCCCCCCCCAAGCTCTTCAGCCTGCTTTTGTCCCAAGGCGCCGTCTTTAGTGTCCTCCTAATGTTGTTTTAAATTTTTGCTTTAGAGATCTCATTTTATCTCAAATTTATCTTCAACCTTGTTATTCTTTTAGTGTAGCCAACATTTCTTACTGTCTGAGGATGTTTGCATTTGAATGTCACAGATTTACCCCAAACAAAACATGTCAAAAACAAATTCACCATTTTCCTAACTATTCTTACCCAAATAGACCCTTACAGCTTTGTTGCTTTTAACCGATTATACTCCACCTATACACACAGAATTTATATGCACGTTTACCAATATAGGGTACATATACTTACATCTATCTGTGTGTTTTATATATAACATATATACAATACACTTTATGAAGTATATATAATCTAAATTAAATTCAAAGTCCTCTTTCTTCTGACTTCCAATACCCAACCAGTTCCTGTAAATGAATTCCTTGTATTATAGTTACCCTTTTACCCACGTTTACAACCACCACCCTAGTGGAGGCCCTTACTATTTCAGACCTGGACAATTGAAAAATCTCCGAGGTATTCCCCTATTCCCCCTGATCCTCTGTGCTCAGCCCACTGCTTTCGGACTAATATTTCTAACACAAAATTCTCATACCATCAGGGTGCTCTAAAGTATTTAATGGTTCCCCATTACTTAAAGAAAAAAAATCCAAGCACCTATGTGCTTTGGCAATATGGTTCCTACTTTTCTCACCATTTCTTCATGTCCTGTTACATGTGACAGTCACACACAAGAGTGGAAGAGGCTTTAAAGTGAGAGTTAAGAGAACTGCCCTGGATTATTTACTGAATTTTTAACAGCTATATGATCAATGTCAAATAATATATAACCTCTCTCATACTCAGACTTTTTCATAAAATGAGTTTTTAATGAGCTTTTATTTGTTTTTTTAAGATAGAGTCTCACTTTGTCACCCTGGGTAGAGTGCCATGGCATCATAGCTCACAGCAACCTCAAACTCTTGGGCTTAAGTGATTCTCTTGCCTCAGCCTCCTAAGTAGCTGAGACTACAGGTGCCCGCCACAATGCCTGGCTATTTTTTGTGCTTGTTATTGTTGTTTTTAGCAGGCCTAACCAGGTTCGAACCCACCAGCCCCAGTGCATGTGACCGGTGCCCTAACCACTGAACTAAGGGCACTAAGCCAGCTTTTATTTTTTATCAAAACAATGAATATTATTGCCTAGAAATTCAAATAATTTTTTTTTTTAGAGACAGACTCTCACTTTGTCACCCTTGGTAGAGTGTCATGGTGTCACAGCTCACAGCAACCTCCAGCTCTTGGGCTTAGGTGATTCTCTTGCCTCAGCCTCCCAAGTAGCTGGGACTACAGATTCCCACCACAAAGCCTGGCTATTTTTTTGATGCAGTTTGGCTGGGCCGGGTTTGGACCCACCACCCTCAGTACATGGGGTCTGTGCCCTACTCACTGAGCCACAGGACCCACCTTCCAGTTATGCTTGAAAGGCTTATAATTATATAAGTACACACATAAATGTTTATACATATATATACCTATAGAAAGAGTATATTTAAAATATTCTTTTTCTTCCATTCTTGAGATACTTTGCTAAGAAGAACTATGAAACTAATTTATAGCTTTCGTATGAAAACTGTAACCAAATTATAACCCCGGAATATGGGGAAAGGGGAGAGGGAGGGTAGGGGAGGGAGGAGGATAGGTAGAGGGAGGGTGATTGGTGGGACCATGCTTATAGTTCATCTTACAAGGGTACATGTGATTCTTTCTAAATGTACAATACAAATGTCTTAACACAATAACTAAGTAAATGACATAAAGTCTATGTTAACCAGTTTGATGAAAATATTTCAAACTGTATATGAAAACACTACACTGTAACCTATGTTTGCATTAATGTACACAGCTATCATTTAATAAAAAAATATAAACAGCAATATTACACATAGAAATGCATAGTATTTATTGGAAATAATACATCAGACATAGTCTAGGGGTGGAATAGTGGAGGAAGTGGTGGTGTGGGAAGGGCTGAAGAAGTATAATAACTTGACCCATGTGAACTGACGCTATGATCCCTTGTGTATGAGCTTACTCCACGATCTTTAGGCAAAAGCATAAAATCTCTGTTCCCTGATGCCCATTGTTCCTCTTAGGACTCATCCCATCCAAGCCCACAAGGACTCCATATGAGACAGGTAAGAGACTATTGTATTGTTGGGGAATG
The DNA here is from genome assembly GCA_963574575.1 of Galagoides demidoff. NCBI lineage: Eukaryota > Metazoa > Chordata > Mammalia > Primates > Galagidae > Galagoides > Galagoides demidoff. The sequence goes on from CAUYQV010047194.1 coordinate 87,970, forward strand.
AAATGTCAGAAGGAAGACTAAGAGTTATCGGATTGTGAGTCCT